>PVIJ01012070.1:0-51528 GCA_004024925.1 Scalopus aquaticus
CACAATAGCAAAGGTATGGAAGCAACCCAGATGTCCAAAAATAGATGATTGGATCCAGAAGATGTGGTACATATACACAATGGAG
Organism: Scalopus aquaticus; assembly: GCA_004024925.1. NCBI lineage: Eukaryota > Metazoa > Chordata > Mammalia > Eulipotyphla > Talpidae > Scalopus > Scalopus aquaticus. The sequence goes on from PVIJ01012070.1 coordinate 86, forward strand.
TACTATTCAGCATGGAAAGAAGATAAACACATGCAATTTGCAGCGACATGGATGGAATTAGAGGGGATCATACTCAGTGAAATAAGCCAGAAAGAAAGAGAAAAATATCGAATGTTTTCACTTATAACAGGACTATAGGGAGGCCGGGTGGGAGAGAGACAATCAGTGGGGGGGAAGGGGGAGAGGAAGGAGCCGGAGGGAGGGAAGGGAAAGGACACAAAATGGAATAGAAAAGAACACAAGGGACCATGGAGATGGATCACGGGTGAATTGGTGGTGGGCTACCCAAGGGGAATGCAAAATGTAAAAGACATAAATAACAATAAAAATATATATTATAAAAAAAATAAAATAAAAAAAATAAAATAAAATAAATAAAACTAAAAAAAAAAAAAGGGAAGGGGAGGGAAAGGGAAAATGGGGACATAAGGGGTAGCACTGGGAAAGAATTCCCATTTGGCTGATGAGAAAACTGATGCAGTTCAAGAAATCTAATGGAAGCTAGGGTGGCTGACTTGCCCTAGATTGCATTGCAAAGGAATGGCAAACAACAACAAAACAGTTTCAGATGTTAGTTTTGCCTTCTTTATTGGAAAGAGATAAGGAGATTAAATTTTCCTGGGAGGAATCTTTACAAGAAGTTTACAAATAAATATCAAAAGCAACCTCCACTCAAACTTGAGAAACCCTCCCTAAAATCAGGCTTTTTACCAAACAACATATTTTGGGGTGTCAAGGTTACTACTCCCCTAGAATCCTGCCTCTGGAACATCTCCAAAAGTTCCACAATTCAGATGTTGAATTGGGCAGTTATATCATAGAACCAGCCCTCTGTCCTGAGACTAATTCAGTCCAATTAAACAGCTGTGTCCAATTTCTGGTGACAGTTCTGTAAGTGGGTTCCCATGTTAAGTGTACATTGCATGAGCAATCAGAGGCCTTTCAATGGAGACAAAAGAAGAACAAAGGTTAAGATGAAAGCAAAGTGTTAAGTCCATCTAGGAGTCCTGAGAGGAGCCAGTCAAAATATCTTGATGTCAGGGGTCAAAGCATCTTCAAATGGCAGGTTCTCCTGGGTTTCAATTTCTCTGATGTAATCAAGTATTTAGAAAAACAGCAAGAGTCACATCTAGGCACAGCCACCATGGTGACCTCTCTGAAGTTGGTATCAAGTTCTCCATTTCCAGCTTGCCTGGTTTCAGGAAAAGACAGTTTTAGTATTCAATCAATCCAAGCCGAAAAGATTGGAAGATAAACTGGGGACATTAGTTTGGAAGCTCAGAGTCAGATGTTAGAAAACAAGTCCAGTCTAGTACAGTTCATGGGTTAAAAAAAAAATTACCTCAAAAATGATGAAGGGAGGGCCTCCCCGGTGGCGCAGCGGTTAAGCGCTGCGCTGTGGAGCTGTCGGCATTGGCGACGCGTGTTCGACGCCCGGCCAGGGAGAGTCCCACATGGTGCGGCAGACCTCTCCTGCCTCGCCCACTGCTCCCTCAGCAGTGTATTTCTGATCTGCCTGTTCTGCTCCCCGCTCTGTCTCTGGTGAACCCTCTCGCCGCCCCACGCCTCTGGCCTGTACCCCAGCTTGTATGTATAAATAAAAAATAAATCTTTAAAAAAAAATGATGAAGGGATTAGAACCTAATGTCCACAAAAACATGTATTATTGAAACATATCATTCTCCACACCTTCACTCTTGTTCTACCAAAGAATCCTAGGAAAACTAATTCATTTGCAAATTAAATCTGTTTTTAGCAAAACTGGCTAGTTTTTTTTTTTTTTTTTTGTATAAGCATGATACTTACATAGTTTTCTTTTTAATTTATTTTTTTAATTTTCTTTGCTGGAAGTTTTCATACAGGATTTTAGATTGAGCTTTTAATAACTGTTCATGGCTCAGGGCCACACCAAGTTCTCACAATCATACTTTACCTGTGATGTCTGTATCTTTGGGTATCTGTATCTGTATCTATATCTTCTCAAGCTTCTTGAAATGTCCTGGGGCTTCCAGTTTTGCCAAGGGATAACCTTCCTTCCCCTAGAAGTGTGCTCTTTAATAGCCAAATATTTAGGGAATTTCCCAAGTTTATTTCCATTATTGATGTCATTTATGATCTGAGAACATGCTTTGTATGATTTCTATCCTTGTCAACATGTTCATGTTATGACTCAGAGTATGGTCAATTTTGCTGATTGTTCTGAGGGCCATTGGGAGAAAAATGTGTATTGTACTGTTGTAAGGGCTGAGATTTACATAGATTCAAATCAAAAGTCTTTCTGTTGTTCATGTTGCTCAGCATGTTGGTACAGAGAGTTATAAAGGCCTAAATGTATACCCCTCTAGTTAAGACTATAGTTAGTGGAGGAGGCAAGAGTAGTTAGTGAAAGGTTGCTCTAATTTAGGGGAAAGCACAGATCCTCCTTTCTAATTTGTCTTTCGATTCAGATTCTAGCTCTGGTTTTCCCCATAACGTGGGATACTCAACCCAGCCTGACACTGTGTATAGCATGAGGCCTTGGCAGCAATTATGATCTAAGGGCATGGCAGGATCTAAGCAATTTTATCCATCACTGAGTCTGAGCACTAGGTCTTGTTCATTGTGGTCACCCAGTGCTTCCAGGAATTCTAGGTTCCCCACAGAGGTACAAGTTTGCTGAACCCCATCATCACAGCACACTGCAACAGGACCCCAGGTGAATCCTGGCAGCAAAACATCAGCAAACTGTAGAGGGTGAACGTTGCCCTCAGAAATTGCAACATTTTGAGTCAGGGAATTAACCTGGCAAAGCCCATACTGAAAACGAGCAATGTCTCTGAGCAGACAGCTTCTTCCATGATACATCTGGAAGCTGCAAGCACAAAATTACATCTGTTTCCATTGTTATGGAAAGATAAACAAGACCAGACTCAAGACACTGTGGGAAAAACTTGCTTGCTTGTCTGCTTGCTGTTTACTGACTTTCTGGAGGAAGAAAAGTCATGGATGTGTCCAATGGTGAGACAAACTGGTCTATAGGGCAGCCATGTCAAAATCTCTGGAAAAAATAAGAACAAGACTACATCAAGATATTCAACTGAACCTTTCCTCGTTCCCTCCATCCTTCCTTTCCTCCAGGTTATATCAAATTCAAGAACATCAAGAAGCTCACATCTATCCTTACATTCTGGCTTTTGGGGCTGTTTTATAAAAAACACGGTTGTTGTCCTTTTTGATGTTTTCTGGTTATGAATGTTTTTAGGAAATTCTTTTCCTTGGAAAACTATTAGGCTAACAATAGAGTAAACTAATGCTTTCTTAAGAGCATTTGATATTTTCAGCCCACACAAATCTTGGAAATAGCTTGCTCCTTGCCATTTGAAGATGTATTTTCTTTTATTTGCCCCCAAATGGCTGGTCTGACTGTTTTTTTCACAAAATTAACTTGGGAGCTTCAGCATGTTGATGAATTCAGAAGCTGCCAGACAATCCAAAATTATGAGGGGCTAGTCTCCAAGTGATCTTTCAAATCTTCTCAGCCAGGAGCCATCAGATAAATGGAGATAGTGGTTCGCACGGGGCCTCTTTGGCAGAGTGAGCCTCCCTCACTTGCTCTGCTGTCTGCACATTGGCACATCGAAGTCCAGATCGAAGACCTATTAGTCATGTCTGGCTGAAAGCGCACACTGTGTCCGTGGCCTTCATGGTGATATATGGGCAGCGGTGTGCTATTTGTTTCCCCTGACAATTTCCAGCACCTATTTTCCACCCAGCATCAAATAATCCAAGATCTATATAACTGGGGGTGCCAGTTATTCAAGTGATGGATTTGCATTAAAACCTAGGATCAGCAGGACCTAATGAATCAGCCGGTGGAAGCATGCCCCACTTAGAGACAGAGCTCCTAGCCGCCAACAAAACCACGTGCTGTTCTCTTTGCCGGAACAGCAGGATTTTGGGCAAATGCCTCATAAAACCCAGGGACAGCTAAACCTGGGGAGTTATATGCGCTTGAAGACCCTCATAATAATTTCCCCCTCTTTTAAACTCTGTTCAACGTTTGTGATCCCCTGCTTCTCCTGGCTACAGATTCAGAAGAGATGAAAGCCAGTAGGTTTTTCACCAGCAGGGTAAATAAATGAGGACTCAGAGAAAGGACAACCTCTCTTATAATTTTGGTACCTCTGCTGGGCACTCGGCATGAAATTGAAAGAGAACCCAAATGATGCAGAAAATATGATCTCAATCACCCCAGGCAAGCAGGGTTTCCTTTCATTGCATGGAGAGGTTTGTAGGAAAGATTCTACTAGAGGGGAAATACTTCTCAAATGGACCCCAATGATCTGTCCTATTGCACTAAACCTTTTTTAATATACATCCATATATTTACTTATTTGTGGGGAATGCTAAAACCACAGAGTTCCTGTTTGCTCTGTTTCTTAGGGATAAAGTTATTCTGTGGTCAGAGACACCTAACACCATTAGGCACGCATACGGCGGATCTGAAGAAGGGCTATTTACCCAAGTTTCCAGGAAAAATATTGACAAGGCAGTAAAAATACTTTCCTTGATTACTCAACTTTGTATTTTAAACCTAAAATTACAGGAACTTTTCTCTTTCAGTCATTTATTTTTAGCTTCTCTCTTTTTCCACCTTTTAGATTTTTTTGGCTCACCTTTGAAATCATGGCCTATTTATACTGACTCTGCAAATTGAGGATTAGCAAAGCCTTTCAAGCACAGTCACTGTTTCCCTCTGACTAGTTTTCAAGCTACTTGGGGAAGAGGGAATCTCAACTTGTGGAGATAAATGGATAAAGGAGAGTTTGTTATAAGACTAAAGGAAACTTCCAGAAACCTTTGGTGCTGGCTTTCAGAAAAGCGGTTCCTTATTTCCTTCCCTTTGACCAGACATCAGGAGTAGTTACAAACCTACAGGAGAGGAGTTGAGTCTGAAGTCATCACCATCATCCACAGGGACCTCATGTAACTATCCTGGTGCTCCTGGAATCTGGGATGCGGAGCCCTGTCTTCCCTGACTCTTGCTAAAATACCTTTGCCCCTTTTATCTGACCCCTTATGCTGCCTCATTTTTATTTATTGCACTATCCGAAATTGGACTATGTACTTATTTGATTATTCTGATATTATTGTCATTTCCCCCAGATTATAAACTGTAGGAAAGGTGATGGGGTGGGGGCGAGTAGGCTCAGCGCATCCCTAATGAGAAGAAGAGGGCTGGGTATACATGAGCTCCTCAAAAACACTTTTCTTACTGAATGAGTAAGTCAAAGTTTTGTCATTTGACTTGCACTTTTAAAAAATTGCTCTAGTTAATTCACAACATTCAATGCTTATTTCTCTAATTTCTAGTTGACAGAGATTCTTCCCAATCTAGAAGCTGTGATGGGACTTCTCATAGTTTGAGAACATAACTCACAGACACTTTATCAATGACACTGAGTCCTGCCTTGGAATCAATGAAGTATGCCCATATTGTAAGCTTTAACCGAGTCCTCTCAAGGGTTGTATTCTCTTTGTTACCATTGTCCATGGGCACCCCCTATGGTGTATCTGCTCCTTCAACTTGCTAGTTTATTTTTTGAATGTCATTGTGTTTGCCTACTTCATGTCCTGCCATAAAAACACAAACACTGCTGGCCACGAAGTCACACAGAACATAGAGGGGACTCTGACTACGACAAAGGAAAAGTTGGGTCACCACACAATGACTCCCAGCTCCTGCGATGAGTAACTTTTGCTCAGCCGACAAAGACCTTCAGCTGGGTCAGGATGACAAGCGGGGCTGCTTATTCCTGGAAGCCCCAGGGAAGTCTTTTGTAAAATGAGTCAGTGCAGATCAAGGCACATAGTGAATTACTCACCTGAAACCCATATTCTCTGAACCACGGAATCTACATCTGGAGGAAGCTTGAAGGGTTGGAACCCTTTTTTTCTGTTATGCCCACATTTTGGGGGCTTCTCCCTTCATCGATGACCATGTATGCTTGACCACGAATGCCACAATATAATGAGGAAAGTCAATTTGCTACTGCCAGAACTAAATGCAAGTGTCTATCTTTCCTAAGGTAGGTGTCTCTGTTTGCTGTTTAGCTACTCTCTTGCATAGTGAGCAAGGCAAAGAGTTGCCAGTACTTGAATGCTGAGCAATATTGACTGGGCTTTGCCCACTTGACCTGCACTTCTGGAAGCTTTCCAAGACCATCTTACTTATGTCTCCCAATGACAACAGAGGTGGATACTCTTATCATCATCTTCAGAGGAATAGAGATCCAGAGAAGTGAATGTCCCCACAGCCACTGGGACTTGAAACCCAAGGGCTTTTTGTGGAAACTGCCCAAGGTCATGTCCAGTCCTGACAGTGACTGAGCAGCTAGTTGTTTTTACAGCCTGCGAAGTACCTTACCAAAATGAGTCATTCTCATTCAGCTTCTAAGATTTGGCTGATTTTTTATTTTCAAGTCCACAAATATTATAATTTCCACGAGAAACCTCAGAGGTCCCATTTCTGGCTCACAGGAGAGGGTTAACATACTCCACCCAGGAGTCTCCCAGGACTGGGCTTCACTCAATTTCCAAAATACAGCATGTTGTGTTTATTTGTCTGCTCCACATCGTTAAAGGAAACCCACACACCAGCAGCAAGCAGAGCCCCAGACATTGGAGGTGCAGTGACCTTGACCTACCCTGCCCAAACTCTTAGTCTTGATCAATTCCCAGAATTCAAGTTCTAAGGCAGTGGCCTCTGACTAAAACAAATGTGGCTGTTTCAGAGACTGGTTTCCATGAGGAACGGGTGATCTCTTCTGAAGTCTCTTGACATCCATTCAGCAACCGTCGACAACAACAAAAATGTTCCCAGGAGAAAACGAGTGGAGCTTTTTGGGGAACCAAATTTACTGGATATGAAAATTAAAGTTGCATACATCCCAGGACTTGAGGAAAGCTGGGATGAGACTTCCGCCCCATCGTGTCTCCCTCAGGCCTCTGCCTGATTCCATTTAAGCTCCATGCTTCCCGGAACATTTGCTTCTGCTCCGAGAACCAAAATGCAAAGCCCTCTTGGAGAGAGGCAACTGGAAGCTGCTGCCAATCTTTAACATCCTTTTGTGATTCTGTTGAGCCCAGAAGGTTGTGTCATAAAGTCAGTGAGATTTCTTCTGGAGAGGGAAGGCGAGAAGGGCAGGCACATTTGGCTTAAAGAAACCAAATTGCTGGAAGAGACCTGGACAGTCAGGGCCTCCAACGAGGGCACCAGAGACTTGAGGGAGGGTCTCAGTACCCTGACGTTAGACCCCTTTGGCAGGTTTTGTCCCTGGTCCTAGACCCAGACTTCACCAGGGCTAAGTGTATTGGAGCTATCTATGACTTTCAACATTGCTGATAGGAAGCTGGGCTGAGATTTAATTAAACTTAAAGAGAAGATAGGTAATAGGGGTATTTCTGTATACCAGGACATAGAATATTCTATAGTAGCTTATGATGTGGCAGATAGCAAGTACTTATTTTACTGGAATGGATATTGATCTTCATGGGATGATTCATGGGTTAAGAAGGAACTCTCTCTTTCAAAAGTTCTTGCCCTAATTTTTAGACAACTATTTATCTATATTTACTTACTGTGCATCACACTCTTCATTTATTTATGTATTTATTTTTTAAAAGATTTATTTATTTATGCATGCAAGAGCTGGGGTGTAGGCCAGAGGTGTGGGGGTGGTGAGAGAAGTCACCAGAGAGAGAGTGGGGAACAGAACAGGCAGACTGACTGAAGTACACTGCTGAGGGGAGCAGCGGGCAAGGCAGGAGAGGTCTGCTGCACCAGGTGGGAAGCTCCTTGGCCAGGGATTGAACTAGCTCCGCAGTGGCTGTGGATAGCTTCATAGTGCTGAGACTTAACCCCTTGCACCACAAGGGAGGCCCCCCACAATCTTTTTTTAAAACCCAAAAGATACTGAGCTAGCTGAGGGAATGTAAGGCAGTTCCTCTTGAATCTAGAGGAAAAACTGGTTGAAATTCAAAGCATTCTATTAAATGTAAAATCTAGGGAAATGGAAATTCCTCATACAATTTGAGGAAGGCATGGTTGACCTTGCTGAGCCTGCAGCTCCAGATACAGGGGGGCTTCCTGACTTTATTGGGTGAGGGGGTTTTGGGTTTGATGGGTCTGGCACGCAATATACTGCTTGTAGTATGTACACTTCATTCCTGTAGCAATTTGTGTCTTTTTGCAGATTGCATGGCTAAAATGACACCAGGGTTTGTGATAACTTGTAAAGCCTTACCACCTGGGGTTTAGCTATCTGGACTCCAGGAGTGGGAAGAGCAGAAAGAAGACATGCCCAAAGGGGCAGAAGTAATTTATAGTCAGAGAATATGCACACATGTTTTGCTGTATAAACGTCTTGATTTAATTAAGCAAACTGGCCACAGACACCAGTAAAAAGAATAAAAAGCAATAATATATGTATATCATTTCATGTTTACAAAGTGCTTTGCTGTGTCTTGCTTCATTGGATGTTCATCTCAACTCTCAACCCTTATAAATTCAATTTTATTGAGATAATTTATATATAAATTCCCCCATTTTATGTGTATGGGTTGAAGCCTTTTCACAAATGCATATACTCATGTAAACCCCACCAGAATCAGGATACAGAGCATTTTTATTTTTTCTGGAAAATTCTCTCATGCCCCCCCCCCTTTGTATTTTGTTTTTTAATTTCTGCTTGATTGACTTATAATTGACATATAAAATGATAGGATATATTAAAATGTACTCTGTATTGATTTGATGTATCTATGTTGTGAATGGATTTCCTCAGTGCAGTTAATGAACACCTCTATCACTTCATTTATTGCTTGATGGATTGAGGAGTGCATTTAAGTTCTATTCACTCAGAACATTTCAGTTCTATGTCTTACAGTTTTCAGGTTATAGATCTTTCCCTTTTTTTTCTTCTTGTGGTTGTGAGTGGGATTTTTTTTTTCATTTTTCTTTTCTTTAATTCATTGCTTGTTTATGGAAAAACAGTAGATTTGGTGATTTAATATTATATCTAGCTACTTTGTTGCATTTTTATGAGCAGAGCAGTATTATTCGCAATAGGCAAGACATGGAATCAGGTTAATTGCCATCAGTGGATGGCTCCATACAAAATTGTGTGAATTGCGTGAAATATTTCTAAGCTATTGCAAGATGAAATTTTGCTTTTTCTGACAATGTGGATGAAACTTGAGATGATTACACTGTGTCCAATAAGTCAGAAAGTGGAAGACAGTTACCAGATGTTTCACTCATTTGTAGGTATAAATAACCAAAGAAAACAAGTAGGTAACACACAACAAAAATAGTCTTAGGCCCTGTGAAAAATGCTCTATTTACTAGAGGAGAGAGGATAAGGCCGAAGGGGTAATGTGCTAGTGTACTACGCTGGGACTTTGACGGCAAGTGAGTAAAATATGTAAAAATGTTGAGTTGTCAGGCTATACTCCTGAAATGATATAGTTTTGTAAGTGAACCAGTAAGTCAATACATTTGATTAAAAATAGGGCAAAAGCTCCTTGAAAAAGAAGAAAATTTCAGTTGTATATATGGTGTTATCAACTTGTTACCATGTTCGACAGCAGATTCTTAGACCTCATTCATTTCAAAGCTGAAACTTTGTACCCCTTTACCCACCTGTGCTTCAGCACCCCCCACCATGCAGTTACTGGGTTTTGGTGGTGATAAGGCAACTTGGCTTTTTCTAGGGTTTCATGAAATGGAAGTCACTTACTTGACTTTGTGCTCTTTGGCTTGTATTTTCTTTCATTCGGTATAAATGAATGTATGATTCATTCATACTGCTAAGCATTTCATTTGAGAAAGGGCTCTCCTCCCCATTTTGTAGAAGTGGAAACTTAACGAGGTGCGTGATTTTCCTGAAGATCTCAGCTTGCAAGCAGCCCTGCCCTGATCCTTATGTAGACCTTATGTATCTAGTGTTACTTACCGTGATGCTATTCTTTGCTGAACCAAAAGGAAGAGGCCCTCACTCCCACTTTGCTATTTACCATAGAAGGAAAGCCAGCCAGCCATTAGGAGGGGTTTATTGGGGTCATGGGAGGGGAGCAGTCTCTGGCTATAGGATGAGCACCCCACATGGTCAAGTCAATCAGAGTCTTTCCCCTGGGTTTTTCAACTGGGAATAAGAGGGTGAAACCTCTGTGTTTGAAGCTGTGGGTATGAAGCGTACAACTGGCCAATGGCCACAATTCCTGTTCCGTGGAAGAAATTTGAAGTCAAAGAAAAAGAAGCCAGTACACAGAGAGGAATGAAGATAAGGGCAACAACAAAGAAATCTGAATTGTTTGAAACTCGGGTTCTAGTTTTTAGGACTAGCATCATCCTCGACCTGCCAATGAATTGCTACTAACCCTTCATGTGATAACTTGAGATATTTCAGTATTCATTAATAAATTCCCTGAAAGCTAATTAGATTTCTGTTCCTTTCAATCCAAAGAACCCTGGGTAACCAAGGCTTAAAAATATTTAATCAGAATTTGTTATCTACATAATGTTGCTACTTCTTGTTAAAAAAAAAAAACCAAACAAACACACCAGTAACTCTGTTAAATATCCTGCATCTGGATTGTCCCAGGAAGGTGACAGCACCACATTTACCTTTCAAACAATCTTTGTTTCCATTTATCATAGACAGAGGTTGAAATATTAGTTGTGCATCCCAAGAGGAAAACCTAACTCTGTAAGGTCTATGGGTGATAAATTTTTTATATAAATACTCTGTGTTCAAGGTCAGCACATTTTATACATTTTTTTTTCCTGCTGAGAGTTACTCATTTTTATGGAAAATGACCTGACCCATTATAATATATGTGAGTAAAACTTCTGGGGGATTCTTTCTCTAATTCCTCTCATATCATATGCAGGTAGTACATAATGTGCTGTGTATTTTAGGATTACCTTTTCAGAAGTAGAATACTTGCATCTGGGAAATGCTGGAGGTGGTTAATCTCCCTTTAAGTAGAACATATGCCAACAGCAAAAATAAGCCCTCTGTATCTCATGCAAAGAAATTCCTCTTTTTTGAGGACCAGTCCCCAGGAATGCTATCAGTTCTCCTTCCCTATGCCCCAAAAGAACTCTATGAACAACACACATTAACCCTTGGTTGAGTTTGTCTGGTTTGCTTCATTACTCACATTCTTCTTCCCGATTTGAGTTTATCCTTTGTTTGGCTCATTTTTTCTTCTCTTGCTGTTTTCTTCTCTCCCTTCCCACCGCCCCAGGACTAACTGAATGTGAAGCCAAGCCCTCCCTCTCTGATCATTATGCCCATTTGTGCATCTGACGAATGGCCTTGCCACTCATCCACACACGAAGAGGGGGGAGCATTCAGTAGTTTCCATCCAGTTTGCATGTCCATGTTCCAGCGTGTCGGTGCTCAGAGGCTAAATGTATGAGAAACAGAGGATAATTGAATTACAGATTTCTGTTGTGTTCAAGATGTTAGCTCTTGCACACATGTAGCAATTCTTGATTGCTTAAGAGGGCCCTGGTGTGTTTTTGGCAAGAGGAGACCTTTACATGTGCCTGGCCCAGGTCCAGTGACATGCACAGCTCTGGGATCACTTAACTAATCATCTGCCTCCATTTTCTTCCAATTCCTTAGAAATAAAATTGAAAGCAAGGAGAGAGGAAGAAAAGGGGTGTGGCCTTTAAGGACAAAAATAATTCCTTTTAGAAAAATTCCAAGATAAACTTCAAGACTGAAATGGTAAGAGGCTTCTCAGTGAAATACTTGTGGAAAATAAGACCTGAGATAATCTTTTCTAAAAATCTGATAAAAAAAGACATTAACCCTTGGAAATATGAGTGTTCATGTATATATACACATACAATTTCATTGTCTGAGCTTAGCAGTGATGGTTAATGATTTTCAAATCTTCCTAGTATGGGGAACTAGTGAAAAATAATCCAAAATAGAAGCTGCTCTGGTGACATACTGACCCCATTTAGGAAGCACCTGAGTGGTAAAAAGGATGAAAACAAAAAGTAAGGGACTTTCATTTTTAAAACATTTTTAAAGATATAGATATGAATTATCATGCTTAGTATTAATTACAGGTAGCCAAGATGAGAATTTGCAGTTCCAAATAGAGTGAGAACAGGTAGGGCTGAAAGCGCGTTGAAGACCCTAGGGAGTGACAGGGATGTGCACCTGGGGGGTTCCAACTTATTCCTTCCTCCCAGCAGGGTCTGTTGCTCCATAGCTATCACTGGTCTTCTGGAGGGCTCCAGTGCACAGGACATGCTCTCCCGGGTGCTGGGAAGCTGGAGAGCTGGACATGCATCTGACCAGGGTCATGTTGCTCCCTTCGCTCTACAGAAAAAGTGGTTCCCTCTCCCTGATTCCACAAGATCACACATGAAGTAAAAACCTGCATCTCAAACTCTAAATAGAAAAGGGTCAATAACAGCAATGCACTTAGTGGTATATGAGAAGGAGATGGTGGCATATGAAATTGAGAAGGAGACACTTTTTGTCCTCTCTCCTGGTTTAGACACAGCAGCCCAGGCATTTGATGTTTGCGTGTTGAGGGACAGTCTTAGAGTAGGAGAGAGTATAATTTGGACCATTAGTGGAAAATGGGGAGGTGAAAGAGGATGTAAAGGGGGAAATGTGCTTGATCACCTAATAATTTTGGTCATGAGGTTCTTCAAGGTTGGACGGTGCTAAGTGGGTGGTGAAAACTCCAAATAATGGCTTTGGGTGATTTGTAGATCATGGAAAAGAAGAGACCATGGAGTTAGAAAGTGCAGTGCAGGAGGAGAAAACAAAAAGTGAACAGGAGAGCAGTTCAAGCAGGAAGATGGCTGAGGACCCATCCACAGCTGTGTGCATTGCTCTCTTTCTGCCACAATTTCTACTGCAGTTACTGAAAACTCCTCTTTGTTCCCTTACTTTTATTTTATATCTTTCCTACACTATTGAAAACTCTGTAAGGGTTTGACAGTGCCATGTGCCTTATGCCTTTTGTATTCTGCTCTCATCTCTCTTAACCCAGTCCCAGAAGCAAAATGAACAATCCATAAACACTCTTTTATTGGCGGTTCAACCAGAGATGGTTAAAGGACCAACTTACAAAAGGGAAAAAGCTGGAAGGCATCAATGATGCATTTAAGAGGAGCCACTGTTTCCCCTTTACCCTATTTCATCAGGGAATTTTCCTTTAATGTCAATTTTTGATTACAGATATTAAAGAGAAAGACAAAGAGGTAAAACTTATTCTCCCCCAATTCCCTGAAACTCCAGAATTTGCCAGCACAGCCAAGAGAACCACCAGTTCTTTAGGTGAAATGATTCCTCAGACCACCTCGGGCTCCCTGATGTTGAACTCTGCTTACTTCATGGATTCTTGCCATTGACGAGATCAGCTCAAGACACAAGGCATGCACAGAGCCACAAATGAGACTCTGCCCACGGGAAGACTCAGACAGGTGTGGCCTGGGGTCACTCTTTTTTCTGATCACGATGTTCAACAAGCCACTAGGCACTGGGTTGAAACTGGGTGAAAAGAATGTCTGGCTCCATGTGATAAGGTTCTGAAAACATCACTTCCGACAAATGGTAAAAATGGAGTTTAACGCTCAGAAGAGTCCAGATACACCAAGATTTGGATAAATAAAGCAAGGTAGAAGCGACCCCTCCACCTGAGAGTTATATAAGCTTTTCTCATCAGCCACCAGGACTTTTATGGAGCAGCCAGTGTTCCCGGTGGTGGGGGTGACAGACTGGAGGGCACCAAGTAAAAGTTTATGGGATCCAAATAGAGAAAAATGGTGTTGGAGTTTTTCTTTCTCCCTCTCTCCCCTCCACCTCCCTTTTTGTTTAGCTTAGCGAATTCTGAAGTCTACCATAGAAAAGGCCTTGATTATCAAATGTAATATTCACATAAGATTGTACCGTTCAGTCTCACGTTGGAGAGTATACAGGGCTTCAGTGTTCTTAATAAATTACCTCTTCGTGTAGCAATTAACCCCCTTCTGTGAAGGTTCAGTGTTTCCTTGGGCCTGTGCCAGTGCTAACAGCTATGGCTTAGCATTCTTTTTAATGGGCTGCAATTACTGCTGAGAGCAGGGAAACATAAAATATTAACACTTAAGCATCTTTTACACTTCTTTGAATGTTAGATTACGTTGAAAATATAACTGACTTTTCATTCTTAAACCTGATATTTGCTTAGAATTCCACAGGACCCATGAAAATGTTTCGGTAAGTGGTTTCTGCTGATTTATGAACTCCCATGAAAGCTTAATGGAAATCCCTTGCCACCAAATATTGAATATGTTTTATGCATGCTTACAAAAGTCTTGTTTACCATTTTAATGGCTTTGCCACATTTTACAGAAGATAAATGATTGGGAGCACAACTGGATATGAGTCCCACATTTTTCCTTCTGTGCCATCTGTTGGTGAAGGAGAGTATGGGAGCATCAAACCATTTAGCTTCAAACACAATGCAGGTTGAATTGCTCTTTCCCTTAAAAATCTATTCATTCTTTGCTCAAGTTACTTTGCCTTTTTTGGCTACTCAGTACAACACTACTTATTATTCTTTACATAATATATGTGCATACATTAGCATATGTGTAGAATGCAAGATATACACATATAATACATATGCCATATATCACACACACACCATATGTATACTTTAAATGTATAGATACACAACATATACTATATATGCTGTATACACTATATAGACAGAGTATGTGTGTATATACACATATACACATATGTATGTATGTGTGTATACTGAGTATATATATGCACTATATATACACAAACTGTATACACAACATAATAGGGAGGATAGAGAATAAGGGGTGAATTAAATGGCAACTAAAAGGAAATTGATGTTAAATGATAAAAGCACAGCATTTTATATGCACGCTCGTTATCTGTATATTTAGATTTACTCTATAGTCACTTGGTACCTGTTTCATAAAATTATACACAGTATAATAGAGTAATAGGAGTAATATAGGAGTAATAGGAGTAATAGCGCTAACAGAGGTACAACTGAATTCAAGAAGTTGTATGAATCCAAGCCGTAATTTCAGATGATCTATTTTCACCCTTGTTATCGAAAGAGATGGCTACCATATTATAACCTTTTAATTATAGAAGTAACTTAGGCACTTTTCACTATGGAGGTATTTTCCACATCACCGAAGTACTTTTGATAAATACATAATGCTTTTTCATAAACTAAATAAATTTATCTAATATTTGTTTCCCTTTTTTTAAATTTTTGCATTTCTACAACACATTATATATATACATAAATACTGGGTGATCATTAAATGTATATAGATTGACTAACCAATACTGGTTCTTCTAAATATTATTTTTTACTAATATTGTCCCAGAAGTCCTTTCCTAAGTTTGGTTGATCTGAAAGCTAAGACACACCTTTTTATGAATCACTGAATTCTTTTATCATTTAACATCAGTCAATTTCCTTTTAATTGCCATTTAATACAACCAAAAGTAAAAATGAAAACCGTGTTGACCCCCTTCTAGAGACATGCGATTGCAGTATTGCTTAAGTCCAAATAACCTGCTATTTTTTTCTTGTTTAGAAAGAATTGTAACACTGTTTTGGAGTCTTCTCAAAGAAACAGAATTATTTTAACTTTCTAATACAGAGGATGGCAAACTATGGCCCATGGGCCACGTCCACTGCTGCCTGTTTTTATTAATAAAGTTTTTTTTTTTTTTTTTTTTTTTTTTTAAGATTTTTGTTTATTTATGCATACAAGCTGGGGTACAGGCCAGAGGCGTGGGGTGGCGAGAGGGTTCACCAGAGACAGAGTGGGGAGCAGAACAGGCAGATTGACGGAAATACACTGCTGAGGGGAGCAGCGGGCGAGGCAGGAGAGGTCTGCTGCACCATGTGGGAATCTCCCCGGCCGGGCGTCGAACTCGCGTCGCCGCTGCCGACAGCTCCACAGCGCAGCGCCCAACCGCTGCGCCACCAGGGAGGCCCTATTAATAAAGTTTTATTGGAAACAACCCCTTTCATTCATTTCTGTGTTATCTATGGCTGATTTTGAACTACAGTGCAGAATTAAGTAATGGTGAGAGACTGAATGTAATCGACAAAGCTGAAAATAGTTTTGCTTTTACAGGAAAAGCTTGCCCAGACCTGCAGATAGATGGATATTTAGTCCTACTGTTAGAAAAACAAACATTCACTATCATATTGTTAGCTGTATCAATAAATGCATTCAATAGCTGGACAAGGTCACTATGCATTTGAATATCCCATATTTAGCATGTTTACATTTAATTCCTTATTTTCAAAACAATTCTCTCTAGACTTAGAATCTACCAAAATTTCCTCAAATTCAGAGTTTTTTGGTCTTTTCTTTGGATTCCAGAAATATCAGTTCACTTGATGGCAAACGTGACTTGAGGAGACTGGCAAGTCAGGAGTCAAAGCAAGGTCTGCCACTTGATGAGTGTTTGTGCCTGCTAAGAGCCAAAGATGAATTCGTGAGCCGGTGTGTCTCGAGCTCTCTGAACAGTACTTTCTCCATTTACGAATGGGGACAATCAGAGTATCCACCTCACATAGCTAGTATGAGGGTTACATAAAAAAAATAAATGCTATATTGTATTCCTGCTTATGGTGAGAGAACCTGAAATGTAGTCCATAAGCGTGTGTGTGTATGTGTGTGTGTGTGTGTGTTTTGTGATCACCAAAGAAAATTAAAATAAAAAATGACAACACTAATAATATTTGTTGCCCTAATTCTTCACTTTATATGGTACATGTAGTCTTGTTCCTAAGTTAGGGACTCTAGCTGTTTCTTTGACTCAGGGTGAAGCTCAGCAGTTCACTCTGTACCATAATGATATGGTATGAGGCAAAGCAGAATGCCTAGTTTATTTATGTTTCTTAATTAGCCTCCCTCATTCAGTCTTTCCATCTCTAAGCACAATTAAAATATTATGTGTTTCTTAAATATACCAAGCATCTCTCAGTCCCCAAGTACTCTAGAATTTGAAACCAATGAATGATTGAGGAAGAGGAAAATCTCAGAGGTGACCCATGTTAAAATCTAAATGGAGGAGGCTAACAAGAATGCTTACATCCATGTTGACACAGGAGCATTTCAATGCACCAACACACGTGCTGACAATGTCACACAGATTAGACACTGCCAGGGAGATTCCTGTGTGTCCAGCAGTTTTTCAATTTTTACAACACAAGGCATTTGTATCTCTTGCATGGTTGTCATAGTGTTTAAGGTTTTACCATGAGGGAGTCATGTATTTGAGGATTCTCTTTCTCTTTCTATAAAATTAGGCAAGTAGCATGTTACTGAGCAAAACTTTTTTCCCAATGAAAAATAATTTCTCCTTTCTTTCAAGTCCAAATTTTGCGTGCTGCTCTGTTCTAGCATGTATTGTATATTACCTTGGAGTCACGGATGTATTAATCTGAATCACTTCCCCATCCACTCTCCATACTTGTCAAGAGACCTAAATGGAGACAACATATACTTAAATCTGTATGTCCCAGGCCTGTACCTGCACACAGGTATTTCTTAAGACTGTTACCAAAGTGAAAACTATTTCTTTGCTTCCCACAAGACTCTTAATATATGTGCTTTGTACGAAGTCTATTACCAGATAACAAATATATACAGTAGACCCTTCTTTATGATTGGTTTACTTTGCAATCAAATCACTTTGCCATGTGTCTCGCCTATTAAAACATAAATCCGTGTATGATTTAATATTCACATTACAATTGCCACAAACTAGACTGTGTGGGTAGGGCATTTGATGACTGTTAGCACATGAGCCAATCATGGTGTATTCATCAGTTTGATGATTGTCACCGAAGTCCTAGTTCTTTTTTCAGTAAGTATAGAAATATTTTGCTTTTTAGTCTTTATCCTTTCATAAAAGTGGTTGCTGTTGAACTGTGTAAAAATATCGTGCTAAACTATAACCACAGATCCTAAACAGCATATTTAAAAAATTCAATTAAATTGGAAGAAGACATCATCAAAAAGCATGGTGATGGTGTAAAAGTTAGTGAGTTGGTAGAGAATTTGGTTTTCTCCACCCACTCTGTTAGCAAACTCTAAGTGATTTTGATATAACCTTTCCCATTTAAGTTATTTTACTTACTTTAAGTTCACCCTTTTCTTGTCTGTAAAAACACAATTCTCTCAGTATTTTTGTTGTTCTGTTGTATAAATCACAGTCTTATATACGTTTAATTATGTGCCAAAATTTCCAAGTTGTGCCATCTTCAAATGAGTTATACAATATTAAGGTATTTATTTGCTTTGCATTACAATGTTGTCACTACATGATTAAGCAAATCTATAGAACCAATTAGTATAGTAAAGCAGAGGTCTTCTATAGGTTAGTGAGCAAATAAGCCTGCTTGTATGGACTGGAAGTTTGTGTTACCTTTTCAAAATTTGTATGTTGAAATCTTTTTTAATTTAAAGATTTATTTATTTATGCATACAAGAGCTGGGGTGTCGACCAGATGTGTGGGGCGGTGAGAGGATTCACCAGAGACAGAGTGGGGAGCAGAACAGGTAGATCGACTGAAGTATACTGCTGAGGGGAGCAGCAGGTGAGGCAGGAGAGGTCTGCTGCGCCATGTGGGAAGCTCCCTGGCCTGAGATGGAACTTGTGCTGCAGTGGCTTCGGATAGCTTTATAGGCTGCTACTTAACCTGTAGCGCCACCAGGGAGGCCCTGTATATTGAAATCTTAATCTCCAGTGTGCTGGTGCTTGAAGGTGGGGCTTTGGGGTGGTAATATGGTTAGATTAGGTCATGAGTGTGGGGTCCTCTTGATGGGAATAATGGCCTCCCATTAACAGGAAGAGAGAGATCTTTGTCTCCCCACTATGTGAGGCTAAAGCATGAAGCATTCACAAACAAACCAGGATGAGGACTCTCAGTAGGAACCACCTTGATCTTGGACTTTCTGGTGTCCAAAAATATAACAAATATCTATTGCTTAAGCCAGTTAGTTTGTGGTATGCTTGTAAAAACAGCCTAAACTGACTAAGACTTTCTGGTCATCTATTTACCTTTGGCAGCTACAGTTGGTTGGCCAACACCAACCCCATCTGCAATCTCCTTCCTTCCTTACTTCCACTTATAAAACCTGCTAAAATTATTGCTTGCCTTTGCAGTCTCTCTTTCACAGTCGTCATGTGATAGTATAGTCATGTGATACAGATCTGGGCAACAGAAAATAAGAGCAGTCTGCTGTGTTTCTGAGAAAGCTTTTGATTTCTTAACAAAAGAGAGAAATCACTGATTTTTTGATGACTCCAGCCTGTCCCATCCTCCCTAACTTGAACATGGACCTCTAGGACTATCACGCTTCTAACACGGACCCCTGAGTTTGACTAGTGAATGGACAGAGAGAGAATGGGTCCTTCATGACAATGACAAGCTATTGAGCCCACATCGGCAGCCAGTTACCCCAACTTCATGTTATATTAGAAAATCACCCCCTCCCAATCTGTTTAAAAATTGAAGCTTATTTAATGCTGCTTGCAATCAAATGTAGTCTTAACTGTGAAGCGATGATTAAGTGCTTTGGCAGGGTTTAAAGAATCCCTTTTGTTAGAGATATGATTAGAAATCATATGGCAATAAACCGTTACACATTAAAAAATAAGCAAAATAGCAAAGCATTTAAGAACACGGATCTAGTTTTAGTCCATTCCACCACTTTCTAGTTCATTAGGCAAGTTACCACATTTTTCTAAAGCTCGGTTTCTGTGTCTGTGAGCTTGGAAGGACTGTGTAATAAAAAGTCTCTAAGAGGTAAGCAAGAAAAGGGCAAAGAAGTACTTACTTGGTGCACTGTAAATGCTCAAAGAAAACTGGACTATTTTGTTATTTAAAGTTTTATCTATGAATTTGTGCTAAATAACTTCATTCATGAAATCTGTTATGCTTCACTGAAGCTATATTAACAAAGACACAATAGTTCAAGTTTGTGGGTGCTGTACTGTCCTACTTCAGTCTGATGTCAATAAATAAGCTATTCTTACTTCTTCTTTCAATAGTGACAGGGAAGGTCTTATTCCTGTGCTGGTTTGTAGGTGTTATCACTGTTGTGATATCACATGGTGTTATCACTGTTCCTCCATCGTAATTAGCATCTGTCACAGTTCCCTTGGTTCAAAACTAAAGGTTCATTCAAATTATTTTTTTAGGATTACCATCTCAATAGTCAAAGTTCATTTGAATCACCCCTCCTATTCACAGAATAGTTATTGCAATGGGTTATTTTTCTTGCACATTCAGTGTTCAAGCATCTTATTTGCTCAGTTTCAGATTAAGAAAATTAAAAAAAAAAACCTTTAACTTCTTTTTCTTTCCTCAGTTTGAAAAGACCTTATGCCTGGCTGCCATAGCTAAAACAGGAGACATCAAATGGAAAAAAAGGTATGATTATATGAGAAAGCAGGAAAGTAGAAATCACACCCCACTTAGAGAAAGAGACTGGGTCCAAATCAAAATAGGCAGAGATGAAAGCTTAGCAACTGCACATTTCGAGCACTGCCTGGAATTCTGACTGACGGGCTATTCTGGGAGGAGGCATAAGCAAATAGGTACTCGAACACTGAAGTTGTTTCATGCTGTGGCTTTTTAAATCTTCGGGCA
Source organism: Scalopus aquaticus (assembly GCA_004024925.1). Taxonomy (NCBI): domain Eukaryota; kingdom Metazoa; phylum Chordata; class Mammalia; order Eulipotyphla; family Talpidae; genus Scalopus; species Scalopus aquaticus. The sequence continues at coordinate 20,825 of PVIJ01012070.1, forward strand.
TGAGCTAGTAATTATTTTCAAAGGATGTGGGAGCAGAAGTGACCAGGAGCTTTCTGAGGCCCATAATGGACTTCTGTGGGGTGTGCTAAGAATCGAATGTTGTCCCACAAGATTACAGGGCTCTCCATCTCTTCTGACCAACACACATTCTAATTCACACTCCAGCCTCAGTGTGTCACCTCAGCTTGGTTTGTGGAGGGGGACTTAATCTTGCAGCTGGGTTTTGGAATGAATACAATGGTATTAGTCCTCTTAGACTTCGAATCTCTGGCTCTCAGAGAGATATACAGAGGATGACTCTATAGTTTAAAGTCTCTTTGTAGGTAATTGTAAAATGGATGGGACTAATTAGCCAATACTGACCAAAAAATCCCACAGTCCCTATTACTGAGAAGAAATTATAAAACCTCCAGGAAAAGTAAAAAAGAAAAAAAAAGGAACACTTCACACTTCATTCAGTTACAATCTTCTTGGGCTGATCATGTACTTTCAGATGTTTTTTATTAGTAACAGAGATCAAGTATGTCTTCTCTTATATAGGAAATTCTTTGAGGACAGAATTTTGAAGTTTAAACTACTGTGACTTTGCACAGATCCCAGAATCTTATCCCTGAAATGATATTAAAATTGTTTTAAATGAAGAATGAAGAGAGAGAAAAAAGATCAAGTTACTGGGAAGAACCTTTAAAATCCCATCGTGTTATCCTTTTATTTCAAACACCGACTTTTCCCCCAAAACTATATATGACGTAAATGTCAACTAATTTCTCAATTATCTCCCAATTTCAAGTACAGGATGTTAAAAATAATAATGTAAACTTGAGGTTTACTGGTTATCTGTGATTTGCAGTTGGGTGAGCATTTGATTGGCAAGGGGTCTTTGGGGTTCAGACCTGTCCCTTGACCTCATATCCTTCCTACACACTGAACTCAGGTGCATTTTCTAAAGCATTATTTCTGATATTTCAGAAATATACTATGGTTTCCCTTGTCTGTGGTACATTCCCTTCAATAATCTGGTCAGTCCTAACTTTCAAGTGTCATCTCATTACTTTTCTACTTGAACTTGAGCACTAAGGTCCAGACAAACTTGGTTACTCAGCATTCGTTCAGCGTAGCTGCACGTCATTCCCTTGCTGTTCCTGTGTGTGCTCCATGCTTGTCCTTTCCCTTTGCAATGCCCTTGTTATCTGCCTCTATGACAATCTGATTCATGCTCCTTGATCCAAATTGAAAATCCCTTCCTATGAGAAGCCTAGTGTGGTATGGTGTTTTTCTCTTCCTCTACAGAAGTCCATTTGTATGAGCTACCATTAGATTATTCTAGTCTTATTGCCCTTTATTATGCTATTTGAAAGCCCACCTTCATTAATTCCTGGCGCATTTACTTACTGCTGTCTCTATGTCAGTAACTATTCTAGGAACAAGAGTTATAGTAGTGAACAAAATGGCAGTGAGCTATATTCTTGAAACTCCAAGGATATAAACTATATTTGCTTCATCTTTGCATTCCACTTAGGACAATGCTTTGAACATGGAAAATATGTGTTAATTTCTATTAAATCAGTGGTTTCTAACCTGTAAAGGAAAAGCTCAGTTTTTCCACCTTCTGTCTTGAGAGAACTCCATTTCTTCCTACTCTGTGATTCTCCTTCACTCTCACACAGCACACTTCACTTCTGATCACCAAATTTATGGGGGTTTTCCCCCACTGAGCAGTTCTCTGTGACACCAGCTGAGTGGCTTACAATTTGACTCAATTCTGACACTATCTTTCTGGAGACAGCACCAGAGCACAGGGGTTAAGGGCCAAATCCCACAAGATGCCTCCACCACCCATGTGACAGCTAAAGATTAGGGGTTCTGATGACCCTATTCTTGGATTTGAGCAAATGCTAGAGTGGCTCAGGAAACATTTGCCAGTTTACTAAAGGAAATAATAAAATATAGATGACTGGCCAGATGAAGACATACATAGGACAAGGTCTAGGAGGTTCAGAACTTAGGAACATCTGTCTCATAGAGCAGGGGGTATATCATCCTTCCAGTATGTGGATGTATTCACCCATCTGGAAGCTATTCAAACCCTACGCTCTTGGCATTTTATGGAGGCTTCTTCACGTAGGCATGATTGACTGTTAACTCCATTTCCAGTCTCTCTCCTTTCTCTGGAGATAAGGGGTAGGTCTGAAACTTCCCAGCTTCTAATCCATGACTTGGTCTTTTCTGTGACCAGTACCCATGCAGAGTCACTTAAGTAGAACAAAAGAGTTTCCTCATGCCTTTATCACTTAAGAATTTATAAGGATTTTAGGAGACTTATGTCAGGAATGGGATCAAAGACAAGTCTTAAAATAAAGATGCTCTTAGTGTATTTATCATTAAGGATATTACAAGGATTTCAGGATCTCTGTGTCATGAACTGAGGGCAAAGGCCAATCTATAGTTTCTGTTACCTCACACAATCTTATGAAACTCCATGTCCTCTTTTAGGCAATATTTTGTAAAGTGTCTTTTACAATTCTGAAAGAAAAGTTACAAATGGTATTATTCATCAATACAATTTAAAAAATATTAACATAAATCCACATGATATCCTCAAAAAGGACAAATAAAATAATAAAGTCAATTTCTAACAAAATAGTATAAATTTCATTAGGTAGATGCTTGGACAGGACTACTTAGAAGGTACGGTGATATAGTCAGATGAGTCAGTTTGGTTTCCCAACAAGGAAAAAGTAACAAGCCATTCATATATGAAAACAGGAAGATGAAACAGCAGAGGTATGAGTGATACTAGAATAAGAACTAGAATTCGGATAGGTTATAGTATCCTAGACTCATGTGTGTATATTAGGGGAAAGAGAGAAATAACCTTAATTGAAGTTAGGATAACATGCTAAGGAAAACTGAAAACCAATAAAATGCAGAAATGAGGTCCAATAAGTAAGCTATATCTTACTGATAAGAGAAGTGTCCAAATAATTCCTGTGAAATTACCTTGGGTAGAGCAGAGACAGAGTAGCACAGAAAACATAGCTCCTATTTAAAAAAACCTGCCTCATATTGAAGAATACTTTAATTTTCTGGTATTTATTAAAGCTTTGAAGGCCAAATATTTTGGTAGGTTATAGGGAGCAGAGGGGGGATTAAGGGGATGAAAGACTGATACATATAAGAGGTTGCAGAAACGATTTTCACAATATATTTCTGGGGGAAATATAAGAGGAAAATGAAAATGAATAGGCAACTCACTTCTGTTTCTGGTTATGACTAAGGAACTAGTATTGGGATAACCATCCTGTGATAAACAACACATACTTGTACAACATATAGGAAACAAATGTGTTTCAATGTTGGAAAAGAGCCAGTGCAAGATTATGATTCCCTAGAGATAAAAATAAGTAAGACACATTGTGTGATTGTTTTGATTTTCAATCTGGAGTCATATTCTGGACAAGGTGTAGGAACCTACACAGAATACATCCAACTTGTTGAGCTGGAGAGATGAAGCAGAGTGCTGAGGAAGACTGAAGGAGCAAGAATTTGTAGGGCAGAGAAACTAAGAGAAAGGAAAAATAAATAATAATTTCCAATAATCTGCAAATTCCCTTAAATCTAATATGGGGTTCTACAAGGCTGGAGAAAAATGACTACTGGAGAAAGAAAAATTATTCAGGAGGTAAAAGTGAGGAACTACTGGCATATGAACTGGACTGAGAAGAGTTGAATTTGGTTTAATCAAACAGAAAGACCTTATAAAACATCAGAAACATTCAGCAGCGGTCCTAGAAAAGCCATGCCTTAAGACTAGGACCTAATGAAATACTCAAGGCCTGACTTAATAAAGCCTGATAACAATAGTCAAAAGAATCAAGCTAATCCATAAGTAATTTAACTATGCTGGAACACAAAGTCAATGCTCTTTAAAGGAAGGCAACAAAATTGAGAAAATCAGCATGATAACACTCACATTATTCCGAATCTAAACCAAATGTACTCAACATGAAAAGCCAGGTTCCCAGTTATCTTTGCAATAAAATAAAAAGTCTAATTGAAATGTAAATTGGACCCCAGGAAAAGAGAAGTGGAGAATAGAAAAAATATTTGAAGAAATGATGCTCAAAAAATCCCCCAATCTGATAAAAATTGTAAACATGAAGATTCAAGAACTCTGGTGAATTCTAAATAGGAAAAAAAACAAACAAACAAACTACAAAGAAGCACAATATGATAAAATTTCCTCAAACTGTAAGAAAGATAAAAATCTCAAAACTAGCCAAAGAAGACGACATTTTATGTATCAGGAAATAGCAATAACAATAGATTTCATCAGAACCAATGGAAGCCAGAAAACTAGGAATGATCATTTTTAAAATATTGTAAGATTTTACTCTATTAGCAAGAACATCCTTCAGAAATGAAAATGAAATAAGACATTTTCACAGAAACAAAAATTGACAGAATTTGTTCACCATTTAAAAGAAATGTTAAAGGGTGTTCTTAAGCTAGAGGATGATACTACTTAGGAACTCAAATCTTCTCATGACTCACATTTCCTCATGAATCTTACTATTTTGTTTATCTTTTCAAAGAACCAGCTCTTAATTTCATTGGTCTTTGCATTGACTTTTGATCTCTATTTCATTTATTTCCATTCAAATTATTATTTTCTTTTGACTGACTTTTGCTTTTGTTCTCCTTTTCCTAGTTCCTTTAGGTATAAGTTTAGTTTATTTATTTGAAATTTATCTTGTTTCCGGACATAGGTCTGTACTGAGAAAAACTTACTTCTCAGCACTGCTTTTGCTGCACCCCATAGGTTCTGGCTGATCATATTTTTATTTTCATTTGTCTCCAGGTATTTCTGATTTCCCCTTTGATTTATTCATTGACCCAATAGCTGTTCAGTAGCATGTTGTTTAGCCTGCACATGTTTATGATTTTTCAGCTTTCTTTTTGTGGGAAAAACTGGAAGTTTCAAAGCATTGTGATTGGAAAAGATGCTTGATATGATTTCAATTTTCATAAATTTATTGAAACTTGTTTTGTGTCCCAACATGTGGCCTATACTTGAGAATGTTCCATGTGCATTTGAGAGGAATGTGTGTTCGGCTGCTTTGGGATGGAATGTTCTGCATATATCTATTAAGGCCATCTGGTTGAATGTGTCATTTAAGGCCGTTGTATCCTTGCTGATTTTCTGTCTGGATGATCTATCCATTGATATGAATGGGGTGAAAACTTTTTTTTCATCTACAGAATGTGGAACAATTATTTGTATTTTGATACTTCTCTTAACCTTGTAAGACATTCAGTGTACCTGCCCCTTCTTATTAAATGCTAAAAACTTTGTTTCAACCAAAACATTAGAACAGACTTCAGAAATATTCCTTACACTTTTCATTGGGTGACATTGGGGTAAAAGTATAATTGTGAGTTGACTGTGGGTGATCCTGAAAGACTCCATGCTTAGGCAGTGTATTTCAAACACTGCCCATAAATGCCAGACAGTGGGAGGAGTGGGGGCTGAAATCGAGCCTGTGCTGAGTTCCCCTTGAGGACGAGGTAGGCACCTTTTTTAAAAAGAAGGTACTTTTTAAAGAAAGGTACCTTTTGCAAGTAATGGCCCAGGGAGGACATCTTTTTCTTATTTGTACAGAAGCACCATAAAAGCAAATTATGCACCAAATGGTCAAGTAAGATACTCTCACATCTACTTAAAGATATATGAATAAGAAGCAAGCAAAAAAACAACTTTTGAAATGGAGAGATAGTTTGCCTAACATGTTTTCTTTATTTCAAAACTATCAGAATCGAGACTAAATGTGTATTATAGCTTCTGACTGATCATTTCAGTGGCGTGGTGGTCACAGAGTGGATGAAATTGCATTTAAGCATTTTTGCCATGGACTGAGGACTTCAACCTTTACTCATTTAGTTTTGTTACGGCTTGGGGTTTGTGCAGAGATTTGGATTCACATATTTGGATAGGGAGATTTGGGTCCTATCCAAGTAACTGAATTGATCATAATATATAATCCCATAGTATATAAGCTTTACTTACTGAGGACACTGGATGAGTTTGATCTTTTAATATGGTATTCAAGATGACTCGACTGCAAAATGCAGAGTTGAGAACCTCTGACCTGCGCGTTGGCCCTGAAGCTCCAGTCCAGACCATAGAAAGGTGAGTGTCTGCTGTCTCCTCTAAGAGGCCAGCACTCTCACTGCAGAAAACTGGAGGGGTCTGGGTCCAATGCAGGACAAGGGGGCAGCGTAACTCAGGGACACTTGCCTCAAATACCTAGGGGATAAAATGCATTTGAAAAGATGGTTTTCTGAATCATCAATGCTACTGAAAAATAATAGCAAGTCACAAGAAGAGTTTATTTGGCTGGAGTCTCCACCCAAGCCCAACTCTGACACTACCAGACATTCTTGGTAACTTGGCAACAAAACAGCTTCTATTATGGAGAGGCCATGTTCTTGAATATGTATGAATTCCTCTCCACCCCTGTCTGGGTCTAGTCAGAACACAATGCTTCCTTCTTCTCTTCCAGCCCCTCCCCCGCCGCTCCCACCTGTGGAAGGTAGGTGCCTCTTTCTTGGAAGAATCTATTCAGGACCCCTGCTCCAGCCAGACCTCTGGGGTCACCATGTCTCTCAGTCAGAAAATGTTTCAGTGGAGGAGGGGTGGCTGTTCCAAGTTGCAATTCGGGGCAGCGCTGCGGGGCACTCTTTCTCTGACAGTTTCTTTGCCTTTTAAGGCTTTGAGTCACCACCTCTTGGACTATTCTGTGCTGATGGGGGACACATGTATGAATATGTATGAATTCATATTCATACATAAATCGTGTAGAGATAGCTTCAGCAGGAGACAAAAGTGGATGTCTGGCATTTTAATGCCCCCAATAATCGACTCCACTCCCACCAGTGGGGGAGACACATCAGGATGGATTTAACACTGTGTAGGTTCTAGAATCAGACAGACTTCAGTTTGAATCTTATCTCTCCCATGACCTGTGTGAATAAACCTTCTTAGACCCAAGTTTCTCCAGTGGCTGCAGCCAGCACCCCGGTCATCCTTAAGACAAGTTAGAACCAAACTCTAGGCTACTTCCTGGGCAAACACAACTACACAACAAAAAGGCCCACATTCCAGAAAGAGAAATGGTCTATGATTTTATGAAATTGTCAGGGATTAATTTAATTTTTAATAATTCAAATTTCGAATTCAGGCCATTCTATTTTCATGAACAGAATTTTTTAAAAAAAGGGCAACAACAGCCATAGAACAGAGTTTTTAAAGTGGAATGAACATACTTTTGATTCCTTACTAGACTTAAATTTAGTAGTGTTTTTTTTCTGGGCGGGGGCACGCTGGATATGATATTCTCCACCAAAGTACAAGCATTTCTGAGAGAACATGAACAAATAGAAAGGCCTGGTCAGCACATTCCTTTTTTTAAGGACAATAGTGCATTGTAATAAGTCTCCTTATTAGAGCAAAGCAGATTATTTTGCAAATTGTCTGACATTTCAAATTACCTGAAGCTCATCCTCGGACATCAGTTGCTTCTCGGCAGTCAGTAGAGACATTAAGGGAAAAGTAACTCAGGTTCTCTCTCCCCACACCCCCACCCTTTTTTTTTTTTTTTTTTTTTTTTGTGGTTTAGAGCTGCATTTGTGAGACAGAAGGATTTTCTTTCAGGAAAATATGGTGAACTGAAAAGTCCTTTGTATCTTTCATAACCTGGGGAGAGGGGTTTCAAATCTCCTTCATGTGAAGGGCAAGGGGGGCTGAAAGCTCACAAAGGCAACCATTTTAAGCTTGATGAGCTGAGAGAAGGGAGACTATGTGAAGTTCTGGAAAAATCCCAGAAGGAGGCTTTTCTCCCATTTAATAGACGTGTGTGACAAGTCTCTAAGAACCGATTTGCTCTGTGGGCACTGGCCAGGAGAACTGCTACTGTTAGCAGTTAAGCGCCACCATCACCCTGTTGAGACCCAGCCAGGGACGTGGCTTCTGTGGGACAGGTTGATCCATGTGCTCGCTTAACCTTTAGAATCACCTAATTAAATATATCATCAGGTCAGCGCATGGTGCAAACACTTTCTCTCCAAAAAATTTAATACTCAGTTTGGAATGAGACTTGAAATTTTTGGCCTTTAATGTAAACATTTTACAAAGCTGTAAAATTTTAATTAAAAATTCTACCTTCTGTATTTGCCTGAGGTTCTAGATGCATTTTCAAAGTCTGGGGAGAAATCTTAGGCTTCCCGCCTCCTGCACTGGTTCTTGCTTCCTCCATTCTGGAAGGAACCCTGTAATTCAGACACTTAGGGGGCAGGGAGCTCACTTTGAACCACTGCTGGGGTCCTGGCAGGAGTGTAGTCGATTATTGGGGGCATTAAAATGCCAGACATCCATTTTTGTCTCCTGCTGAAGCTATCTCTACACGAGAGGCAGGCTTCAGCTCTTTTCAAAGAATTTTCACAAGTGGCAATTATGAGAACTCAGGAGAATTAGCTCTATTTCTTTACTAAAAGCTCTCAAGTTTCTTCTGAAGCAGTAAATTCTGCCTGGGGGGAATGTTGCACCAATAACTGCCCCCACCCAACCCCCACCTCCCCACCCAGCCAGTCTCCTGAGGGGTGGGGCTGGACTGTTTGAGGGGGCATGGCACATATTAGGTAATACCCCCCCCACACACACACACTGCAGATGTGTGAACTAGTTTAAAACTTTTATTAGGGCTTTTATTAGACCCCGATGCAGTTCCAACCTCTTTACAGTTGCCAACTTAGCCAGTTGCTCACAAGTTATAACAAATTAGGAATACCTAATGCCTAAGCTATTCTTACACTTTGGGAGCAAAATCCCAAACAAATCACAGTCTTCCTTGTGAATCCAGTCTCCCTCTTGGAAATGGCACTGACAAGCAGAATGGCACTTAGGCTGCGGTTTTGTGACAGCTTTGTCCTAACAGTGTGGTCCTATTCTTTCAAGTGCCCAGAACCTAGACTCCTTTGTCACTCTCTGCCTAGCCACAGAATGTCCTCTCCTGCATCTCTGCCAGCCTCCGGCATCATTTATTCGCTTTTGTCTATTGCACGTGCTACTTCAGTTTTCCCAATACTTCTATGAGTGTCAGGTTGGCATCTCCAAAGGCTGACATTGGCTTCCAATTCCCAGAGCAGAAATGAGGAAGTAGGCAACCCCATCCTCCCTCTGGGGAAGAACTGAGGAACAAGGGGGTACACTTACCTGGGAGACACAGCCACCTGGTACTTGGCTTCAAAGTTTTTATGAAGTGCCAGTGAAACAAGCTCACTAGGCTGTCTAGCTCCTTCATCTGAGAAAGACATTGATCTTCCCCCTTTTAGACTCACTTACATAGGAGTGAATAAGCACAAACAGAAGGCTCCTTTTCTTAGTGTTAATGGCATGCGTTGAAATACGTCCATTCATCAGTCCTCAAACTTTCTCTCTCAAAGTTTCAATCCAGGCACCAGAAAGATATTGCTGTGTAATGAATAGCTGCACTGAAACGTGAGTCTTTTGAACAACCAAAACGAAAAAGACAGTATAAAACTTCAGATAAAGAATGAGCAGGAGTCCATGAAATGATAGGACAGTTTCATACCTTAAAAAATGAAATATGCCAAATCTCTATAATGTCATCTTTGGGCTTAATCAAATTATCTCAATGCCATATGCACCATATGCCTGTCTTGTCCCTAACCAACTTTCAAAGATATTAACTCAATTTAGCGTGCCTCATAGTACTATCTACTTATTTTTTTTTGTCACTTTCTATTAGACTTCCTGCCACAATGGTTACTTCCTGTGGCAACGGTTACAAATCAGGGACACGCTTAAGAATTCTCTGAAAATTTTTGCAGATATTAAATCATTTACATCTAATTTCTTTTAGTGGGCAAAATGGAGCCTGAAAAAAATGTAATAGTTTATCAGAAATACCTAGGTACAAATTCTGAACTGACTACAGTCTTGGTATTTGACCTTGGGAAGTTGGATTCTGCTCAGCCAATCACTTTCTTTTCCTGAAGACTCAGTCGTGTTTGTAGAGTCGTGTTTGTACCCAGCGTTCCTCACTCTCACTTGAACTTTTTTCATTGCTGCTCTCTGCTGGGCTCAAGGGAGATACCACCTGGGCACAAGGCTACAGCTTCTCAGTGGGGAACGTGTTGGGGGTATGATGTAAAAGAAGAAAGGCAGAGAGCTGTATTATAAGTCCTGACCACTCTGTGGCTGGAATAACGGCCACTAACTATGGGAGAGGGGCATTCTTTGTAATGGGAAGGAGCTACTGGGGATGAGTCCACCTCTACCAGTCCCCTTGAGATTCCTGAACCACAAGCATACAAGCACACAGCTGTGACAAAGTGACAGTCTTCGTAAAACAATAACCATTCCTCTTTAAAATGCTTCTGGGACTTGCTCCTTCAAAATAGATGTGTGTGTGTGTGTGTGTGTGTGTGTGTGTGTGTGTGTGTGTATACTTACATTTGAATGCATTCGTTGTGCTTATAGAACATTGTGACTTGAATAAGTGCTGAATTCTCCTGGAGGGTTATCTTGAATTCTTTCACTCATGCATCAGTTCTTTCTTCTTCAAAAATATTCTGAGCCCTGCTGTCTGCTTAGCACTTTGCAAAGAATAAGGAAAGATACAAAGAAGTATAACACACAGGGTCTCCCTGATGGCCTAGGGGTTAAGTCTCAACACTATCACTGCTACGGCCTGAGTTCAATCCCAGGTCAGGGTGCTGACCCACATATGGCACAGCAGACCTCTCCTGTCTCACCTGCTGCTCTCTTTAGAAGTCTATTTCAGTAAATCCACCTGTTCTGCTCCCCACTCTGTCTCTCTGGTGAATCCTCTCACCCTCTGTACCTCTGGCCTACACCCCAATTCTTCTATACCAAAAAATAAAAGTATAATACACAGTCCACTGAGTATCTTGTAAGTTTTTGGATTGCTAATATACTTAAAGACTTAAGCAAAAAATAGTCATTCATTCATTCATTCATTCATTCAATACTGTATTTAGTACTACAAAATGCATTCTGTCTACATTTATTTAGAGACAATACTGACCAAGAATAATGTATCAGAGAAGGTAGATGTAGCATAGAAAAAATAAGATCTGTTATTAAGCAACAAGCAAACAGACAAGGAAATGACATTAGAATGTTGAATACAATGAACTTTAATACCTACTACTTAAGATATGTTAAATAATTTGTGCAATTGATGGTGAGAAGTAAAATAAAAGAGAAATTTTGCCTTTGGCAAACCCTCTCCAATTCACTGACTCTTAACCATCAGTTCAGTTCTGCTTTTGACTCATCTTCCCGCTTTAGTCTCTTCCCCTCTCCTAGCTCCAATAACTTGATCCTCTTTGTTTTGGGGCAATGCAAGAGGACTCTTCTCTGAAGGAATGCAGCTTGGAGGGTGCATGGAGGGTTAAGCAGAGAAAGAAGGGAGTGGATATAGGAATTGGAATGAGCAAGCCAAGGTCTGGAGAAAGCCGGGATGGTGGTGTGTACAAGGCACTGAAGCAAAGCCATCCAGTTAGGGAGGGAACCTAAGCGAGGGAAGTTTAGGATGCGATGAGGCTGGGGCCCAAAGTAGAGAGGGGCCTGTCAGCAAATCATGAAAGACTTGTGGGTCATAAGATCTTTGTTTTGATTCCAAGAACTCTGGAAATCAGGTCAAATCCTGTCACAGAATATCATAGTTTCAAGCTAGAGGGGACCCTGGATGTAGTTTACCAAACCTTGTTGTTACGCTGGCGCCATGTCTATAAAGAATATACCCTGGTCTATGCTGGAGCAAACTCTAGGGATTGAGGACTCAAAAATCCTGAGTGACCCACTCCATTGTTTTTGGTTTTCTTTGCTTATTTCCAAATCAACCATTTTTAAGTTAACGATGCTGTGACCTCTTGTATATTCACAATGCTGTGCATTTGAAACACCACTTCTAGTCCAAAACATGTCTATCATTCGAAAATAAACTCCTTTAACCATTAAGCAGTATCTCCCCATCCTCTCTTCTCCCCAACCCACGGTAACAACCAACCTACATTTACCTCTGTGAATATATATATAGTTGACGTGTCGTGCATATGCAATCATGCACGAGAGGATGGGCTTCTGTGTGACGTCTTTCATCCACTGTGCTGTAGCGTGCATTCAAATGACTACATCATGCTTCTTTCCGCCTGCACAATATTCTATATCATCCTACTCTGAATAACTCTTTTATATGTGAAGTTTCAATATGACTCCCTGTTTTTCTACTCACTGACCTAATTTTCTTAACCTTCAGATGAATCAAGGGAAAGCGTCTGTGTAGACAGAGGTATGTCTGACAGTATTTAAGAAGAGATTTGTATGCTTGTTCCTTAACTCTTTATCATCAGCTTCATCATCATCATCACCATCACAAGAAGAAACAGCTTCTTTTTAAGCTTTTACATCATAATGACTTGTGGTTATACAGTTTTACCATGTCTTTGGCAATTCCTGGAAATATTTTAGTTTTCGTTATATGGTCCCCTTTAAGTTCCTAAATTTAGAGTTACTTTTAAATGCATTTCCATTCATTGTTCCTAGAGTGTGTATTCTTAGTATAGAACTTTAAAATATCTGTAAGTGGTCATGAAGGTAACTCTCTCTGCTTGCTGCTTTGGTAAGCCTTGACTAGAGCTCTTCTACCCCTAAGTAATCTCCCTCTGCATTTAGTCCATTTAGTCCATGATACTTCTCATAGTGCCTAAAGGAAGAAAACAACAAAGTACTTACATTTTTGGATGCAAGGAAGAGGAACATCTTCACCTGCTTAGGTCTGTTTTTCATTTTCTCAGATTGTTGACTCACGGAATTTCTTTTTTTCAGTGTGGATTCTTCAAATCCACTCACTGTATTTTCTACTCTTCTGATTATTTGATTTTGTTGAACTTGAAGATGTTGGGAAAATAACAACTTTGCCTCCTCAATGAAAACTAACATTGTCTAATGTTGCACATCGCCGTGCATGCTGACGTAGAGCAGTGTCATAGGGTGGGGACGTAGGGTGGGGACGTAGGACGTAGGGCAGTGAGGCATGATGCTGACTTGTGGTGATTGCTGGGCGAAGCCAGAGGAGATGGCAAATAGGCTACATCATCCAGACTCAGCTTCTGCCACAGTGTAGGTTCTTACCCAGTGGAACGATTTACTGACCCGGTGCAACCACGTTTTGCCTGAGTTGTCCAGAGAATGACCCCAGCCCACAGAGCCGAACTGTTTTCTGAGTCGGTCTTCTATGTGCACAGGATCGATACTGTCCAGACGCTGAAAGCCAGGGGATAGCTTGGGAGCTCTGACTGGTTTGAAGCCCACTGGCTGCTTTCAGATTGAGCCACCATCTTAGTGGCCCTGGATGGGGCCCGCCATGTAGTGTCATAATCATTTCAGACTTGTTTCAGTTTTCTTAATTTTTGTGTATTTCAGTTTTGTTAATTTTGAGCCTCCTTTTGTCCAACTCCTACAATGGGACTCTTCAAGTATGTATGAAATAGGATGTGGTCTGGAAATTTTCATAGTATTTAAAATTTCGGTTGAGGTCCCAAAGATGAGAGCAATGTGTGATGCTATATATGTTTCATTTTTTGCTTCATTATTTATTTATTGGTTATAGAACTTTTTTATGAGGTATCACTGGTTTCCAGTGCAGTTTTTGATTTAGGGGAATAGGTTCACACTGACTCAGATGAAGGTCACACACTATACCACCCCCACACCCAAAGTTCATTATCCTACACCATTGGCCCCCATCCTCCACTGTCCCCTCTCCACTTTACCTTCCCCTCCCCCTCTCCTAGCATCAATTCTGCAGTCAATTTCTAGGGTTTGTTTGGTTTAGTTTTGTCAGTTCCTTTGTTTTGTTTCTCTATATTTCACATATGAGTGAAATCATCTGGAACTTGTCTCTCTCTGACTTATTTTAGTTCCTCCCTCCAATTCTTGGCAAATGGCAAGAGTTCATCTTTTATTTTTTTTACAGCTGAGTTGTATCCTATCCTGTGTATGTGCCACATCTTCTTAATCTGCTTCTCTGTTGATGGACATTTAGGTTGTTTCCATGTAAGTTTTTTTTCAGCCGGTGATTCAAGAATCACATTCATGTCCAGCATCGCTGTGGGCCACGCTTCTTTGGTGGAATGCTGAGACTGTTGGTCTCGATGACGTGCGTGCAGCTTCAGCAGCACAGAGCTCAGATGATAATAATTGCACCAGAAGTCACAGTTGTTAACTTCATTTCTCTCCCCTGATGTAGGCCTTGCTTGCTCTCCTTTAAAAAATCCTATGTGCCGAAACTTTCTCAGTATCGATTTCTTCGTTCCCTTTCCACAGGGGATAATTCCACGTCTGTGTTTGCTTTTGTCTCTGAATCCTTTTCCTTGTCTATCTTCCCAGTGTAATCCAGAGGACTCAATAACCTAAAGGAGAATGTTTTCAAAGTCCCAAATAATTTAGAATAACATCAACAATGGGTGGCATGTATTCCATGTATATACATGCACATGCATAAACATATAGACGCATACATACATACACATAATATAATATTTATATCTAATTGTCTGTGTATATTATATATAAACTTCTGTATCTTGTGTGTGACATATAATATATAAACTTTTATACAGACACACACATATTTCATACACATATACTTTTTGTATAGACATGAAATACTAATATTCTAAGGCATAACTACTTTAGACTTAATAGCACTTACTCTGTATGGCATCTGGGGATTTAGGTGGAGGGAAACTAACATTTTTTGGTCTAACAGCTTTACAGATTTGTATTAACTGATTATCTGAAATAAATGCTTGCTAGCCTTAGTTGCTCCAGTCCTCTTTGAGACTAACCCTGAAGGGGCCTTCTACGTTCAGTATATTTAGACTAAGTCAATGAGGGTATTCGCTATTGATTTTCATTTGTCTTTCTGACCCTCTTTCTCTAAGAAGAACTTGCTCTTTCCACCAGCACACTCTCCAATCTGCCCTCAAGATCTGCTTTACCTTGATCTTGGGGAACAATGAAAACCTAGGAATGATTGTCACATTAGAAGTAGCCTGCTCATGTCACACGAGCAGGGTGACCTTCAGCAGTGTGCCAGCTACCTAGTGAAGCTTGAAGAACATGGAACTCATAGATCAAAGGCCTATGAAAGGGAGTCACGAAGAGACCCTACAGGTCATTGTGGAGCCCCTCTGGCCCTTGGTGTGACATTGGTGAGGGAGATAAAGGGGGTATTGTGAGTTGACACAAAGCTAAGGAGGTTACTCAAGTTTAACTTTACTCTTGGCTTAGGTGTGTATGCGTATGTGTATGTACATTTTAAAAGCATATAACTTATTTAGAATTTTGTTTAAACATGGAAAAAAAGAGTACAGAATATTAGCTCATTTGCAGTGGAAAAAAACAAAGTTGTCAGTGAGAGACTGGTTATTCCATCTAGACTTTCCTAGCTTCAAATATAATGAAAGAAAAACAGACCAACTAATACTACGTTTATTTGGATAGGTGAGCTCAGTGATCAGATGTCAGCTCTCCAAAGTTATCATTCAGCCTAGAAACCCAATTTAATTATTTGCAATTAATTCTACTCTGTTTTGGAAAAAGATGATTAGATCAGCTTTTCTTACAGTCTGCTTTGAACATGTAAGGTTTTTTCTTTTTTTCGGCTGGTGATTCGAGAATCACTTTCTACCATTGTTAATGTCTTTTTTGAGGTTTTACATGCATATAAACAAAATGTCAAACAGAGACATGATTACAAAAATAATTAGCAATTCTAAGAGTTTAAATAGATTTTTTTCTGATCTTAATTTAAACTCAACTTGAAAGACCCACTTGACATTTTGGAAAAAGCCTCTCCATCCTTTGAGAGAAATAAACTTATAAAGTGGTCTAAAGTGCATAATATAAAGTAAAAGAGAAAAAATATCATTGAGTCTCTAAAATAATACTAGGTTTTATGTCAATTTTTCTTTAAGATCAACCTCTTTTTTGACTGTTTTATTGAAAATTCTACAGACAGTAGCTTATTTTTCCACCAACCTAAGCACCTGAGACTTTTGGCTGATGAATATAAGGCCAATAAAATTGCCTATAAAATGTAACTTTATATCATAACTTACACAATGTTTATAGAATCTACACCAACGTTTAGTTTTTTCCAAAAGCAAACACCTCAGTGTTTGTATATACGTATTCACTCTATTACAGTAGAAAACAAAAACCAATAACCTGATTTTGAATAATAACTTGGCTCTGTATTCACATTATTACAGTGCTTTGCACACACCAAATGATAAGTCTAAACAGACGGAGCACTGATTTCACTTAGCATAATTTTTTTCTGGGCCTAACATGAAGGAAATAGAGAAATATTTTATTGAAACTTATTGAATTAATTTGATTTCAAACATCATGGCAGAAATTGTGTCCATGATTCTCTATGCAGCCTGAAATAATATGGCCCTCCTGTGTGGGTGCTATGATCTTGTGTATTAGGGTTCTTTAGAGAATCAAATCCAGTATGTTTGTATGTAGAAAATGTTGTAACATGTAAATGTAATATAATTATAGATAATATAGAAAAGAACATCGACATATGTATCTATATATATGTATTAATATTATATCTATGAATAGATAAATAACAGATGTAAGTTATTTTCTCTACACATTTGTTGTATTCATAAGTTAATTCCTTGCTAATGAATTTTAAGCATTTCAGAAACATAATAGACCTACTGGAATACCACTTACGTTGATGAAAATGAACATCATGACAATTTAGAGAAAAATCCCCCAAAGATGAAGCCAGCAATAGAATGGATCAAATTTGCTGAAGATTCTAGACCTTTTGTCAACCATAGAAAAAAATCCATAAATATATTGTTATACTGCCAGAACCATTGTTGTAAGCATTTGACTCACTCAGCATAATGAAATTGATGTGGATACTTAAGAAAGATGACTTGATAGAACTGTGACTTGTCCTCTACCAGTATCACTCGGGGGCAAGTCTCAGCCCTGTAGTTTTGAAGTCACACAGTGAAATTTGTTTTGGGCACTGGTCTCCTTGCAGTGAATGGAAATCTGACAGGAACCTTACCGCTTCCCACAAAGGATTTGCAAAGGATCAGAGACTTGCAGGAGAAAATGGAATGTGAGCCAGAAGAGGAGGGGAACAGAAACGACGCATGCCCTTCTTTCCTTTCTCTGTGCCTTCTCCTTCTTCAACCCAAAACTACTTGTGCTGTGGCTTTCTTCCATATTTGAGTCTAAAAGGGAAAACATAATATTGTCTTTGCAGTTTTAATGAGTGTGGTTTTTGTGCTCACTAAAGATGAATATTTATTGAGGAAGAGAAAAAGTGTAATAGGCATTGGAAAAATCACTAAAGGTAAAAATAATTAAACAGTGGAAAAGATCGCTGAAGGAGCTGAAGGAGAGGGTACTGTGAGACTTGACTTTGATGATGTCATGTTCCTCCTGCTCACCTTGAACCATGGTTAGATTGTCAATTAGCTTTATTACCCCATAGTAGACTTGCAGATACCTTCAGGAGGGAAAGCAAATGATTGCATCTTATCACTGTCATGTCCCAAAGTGTTGCCATGTTGCAAAAGCCAATTTTCAATGCCCTTCAGAAATCTCTCCTCCAGAACAGACTTGTTTCTTATTAAATGGTGCTTGATGTGTCTAGCAAATGTTCTGTTTACATGGGACCTAACATTGGTCCCCAGAGACACAATCAAGGACAAGTAAATGACAGATTGGAACTGGTTTCTCTGTAATACTGGGCATTAAGGATGCAATCTCTTCCTTTTAAGTCTGAGCACTGAGTGCTCTGGAATCACTCATGCTTTGTCTTTTTAGAAGTTTAGGCTGTTACATGCAAATATAAATATCTTCTCCCCTCCTTTTTTTTTTTTCAGCATCCCCACTCTCCATCCTTAACTTCACATCTCCTATGTAGCATGACATCAGTCTCAAAGGATCTAATAAGACTAGCTTTAAGTGGTAAACACATATGTTGGTCTCCCTAACATTAAAAGAAGTGGAGAATTTTACACACTAGACTTGAGTTCAGCATAGGTTGCCCCACTACCCAAACTTTTCAGTTTGAATTCTCCTGTGAAAACAGAAAGAGATGGTGGGCAGAGGACCCTAAAAATTCAGTCTCTCTCTCTCTCTCAGTCTTTATCTATTGATTCATAGCTACAGATGTATAGATTTGTATATAAAATCTCTCCTAATTTGTATAAGATCTGCATAAAACAATTTTACATATCTCATTTTACCATTTCCACACTAAAAAACCTGTTTTGTTATGATTTCTCTTTTATAGTGTAGGAAATGGATTTTGAGAAGCTAAATAATGACCCTGGAGTTACATCGCTATTGTGTGGTGGAGATGGAATTCACACTCAGCTCTATCTGATTTCAAGATCAATGTCCATTTAGAAAAGGGAGCAAGGACATTCTCATCTTGCTGGATTATGGTAAGAGAAAAGACTTGCCATGGTTTATTTTCAGGACCCCAAACTTTTCAGTTTGGAGCACGCAGCCTGTGAAACCAGGAAGCGATGGTGGGCACTGAGATATTGTGTGGAAGGCCAGGCCCTCTTCCTGCTCGCTTCTCTTGCCTGTCAGAGCAAAGCCTGGTCCTGTGCATGTGATGGGTGTGCAATAACTGGTAAAAATGAAGGAGCAGCCCCCCCAGGAAGGGGAGGAGCCTGGTGTGTGGAATTGCTTAAGTCCCGTGACATCAGTATGAGCATAAAAGATAGAAGAAACCATTTTCTTGGCATTGCAGTTTACCCTGCTCCAGCCAAACATAGAAAGCTGTCATGTGAATATTTTTGAACCTCAAAAACAATTTTGGTTTAAGTAGGGGTGGGGGAGGTGGGGGGTAGAAGCTCTTATTTCTCCCACACCCGTCCACTCATCTCATATTAGAACATGTAATTCCAGCAGTGCTGACTGTCTTAAATTTTGTGGACAGAGTATCCTCTGGATGCTGGTACACACTTTGCCTCTTTAAGAAGCTTTCTTGTAGCTTATAATTAAATTAAAGGCCCTGCAGTTGCTGAAAAAAAAAAGAAAAAGATCGCCTCCAGGCCATGTTTATGAGTTTCTCAGGCAAGAGGTGGTCATGTCAGAACTACTATTGTTATGAGTCTGAATGTTCCCAATGAAGCCTTTGCACGAATCATTTGCTCAGCACCAGTCATTCAGTCATGCCACTTGATTTCAGCCCACTACTTCCTCTCTAATCTGGCAAAAACAACCCTAAAGGGAGAGCATTTCATAAGAAAAGTCAAGGCTTCTACTTTTTAAACTGTAGACCTGGACTCAACGAGCAGTCCATCAGCAGCTGCCTCTGCTTTCAATAACCTGGGAAGACCACAAAAAACACTTGAGCCCATGAAAACACAGACTTTGTCTCCTCTTTTCTTTGTTTTCTATGGACTATTTTATTTTATTTTTTTTAAAGATTTATTTATTTATACATACAAGCTGGGGTATAGACCAGAGGCGTGGGGGCGGCGAGAGGCAGCCCCACTGATCTGGTGTGTGTAGGAATGTCCTGAGTTTAGCACTGAAAGTCTCATGTTATGGGAAACTCCTGTTCTGTTTTGCCTGGGCCCATCGACCATTGGATCCTAGGTGCCTGCTCATTGCTGTTAAGCAAGAAACTAACACACTGGGATCAGTTCATGATCTAGAAGACTTTAAGCCGTGGTACTCAAATCACCCATCAGTGGTTCAGTCCCAGTGAATTCACACTCAAACATCATCCTGGGATCCTCAAAAGGTCCATAAATATCATATAGTCCAGAACGTCTGTGTGCCTGGTGGTAGGTGCTGACACTTCCATGTGCTACTGAGGGGATCCAGGTGTGCTGAGATATTGATTCCCCAGGCCTTAAGTTGGCTGAGCTGGGCAACCCTCAGACATGAACTATTTATCTCTTTAGTTCAGAGAGCTCAACAGAATACTATCACTTTCTGTGTGTACCATGATGAGAATAAAGGTTGGGAAGCACCACTCAAATCCAACCCATTCGTTTATGGGTGAAGTCTAACATACCATTTCTATTAAATACAGGTTTGCATCCAGCTAGACAAACTGCATTCAATTTGTCTTGTGTTCAGCTGTCTTCAAGGTGACTTAGATCACTACTTGGGAAAGCTGATGAATTACGTAGTGAGTGGTAAGTAACAGAACTCAGCAAGCCAAATGGGCTGTGCTGTAGTCAGTTCATTTGCATCTGAGGCACAGAACTAGCTAGGTGAGGAAAAGAATAGACATTTATATGGATGCTGGCAATAGAAATGCCTGAGTTGCTTCACTTCTCTGTTTTCAGTAAACATATCTTACTGCCATTTTAGTCTGAGCTATCTGGAAGTTCAAGTTATTATCTGATGTGTCAACTCCACACCTGACTTTGTGCATATGCAAAGTTATAATTTCAAAAATCAAGATGATCTCAAATGTGAAGACAGATAAGTATGAATGATATATTTAAAAACTCAAGTTTCCAAGACAACAGTTATTTATACCTCTACTTATTTATTACATAAAGATTAGTTCAAGTTCAAAACCGAAAAAAGATCCAGAGAGAAAGGTCCAGCCCCAGTCCCCTTGCTGTTCCTTTCAGACAATGAGTGGAGATGGGACAGATTTCGTGTAAAAAGTTGGGTCTTTACAGATCAGAGCTTCCCATTGTGCCAAACACGATTCCTGCCCAACTTCTGGCTCTTTGATTGCTTAATACATTAGTGGACTCGTTCCAGTTCCCAGTGGTCGGAGCTCCACACCACACGGTCCCTGTCCCATCTGGTGCTAATTGGCACCCTTGTTGGTAGTTTCCAAAAGCAGAACAGGAAAAATGAAATGGACTATCTTTCTATCCTTAGAAACTTAGTACAGGCAGTCCTCGATTTAAAATAAGCTGTGTACTAAAGTATTGTATGTAAATCAGTTGTTTAGAACCCAGAAAAAATTTTTCCAATGAAATAAAGTCATGCTTGATGGTTAGTTTCCCCAGGTCAGCCCAGTTCACAAAAAGTCTGTTTGACCTATAAAATACACCACAAATGGTCCCCATCTTAATAACACGGAACCATCATGGGTGAAGCAAGAAGCAGGAAGGGTGATGAACCAACATTACTTTTGGCGGCAGAAGGTCAGGCTATACTCACCAATTGTGTGACATTGGCGAGTTTCCAGAAATCGTTTTAGCTCCAGGCATCTTAAGCTGAATAGGGAGAGGAGACCATGCCATAAAAATTGCTGGGTAATAACATCTGGGTTGTTTTTGCGACGATCAAATAAACTAACGTATATGAAGCTATGTGAAAATGATCTCAGCTCCTCCCAAAATAACAGAACTATGAATTTCCCTGCTTCCTTCCTAAAGCTTGCCATCA
This sequence comes from Scalopus aquaticus, assembly GCA_004024925.1. Taxonomy (NCBI): domain Eukaryota; kingdom Metazoa; phylum Chordata; class Mammalia; order Eulipotyphla; family Talpidae; genus Scalopus; species Scalopus aquaticus. The sequence continues at coordinate 42,369 of PVIJ01012070.1, forward strand.
GGGGCCCGGGATGCTACCTATCCCAGTTCCCCTTTGTGGCTCCCGTTTGGGTGGGAGAGGATAGGAGGTGGAGAAGCAATGAAGTGGACACAGAGGTCCTCGAGGGCTGGGAGCAAGGGGCTGGCTGCTAAGGATGGGAGTACTCAAGAAGCTTCTGCCCCCTGTAAGTCCACAAATGATCTCAGAGTCCAGGCTTTCTGTCACCTCCATAGCTTCTTCCCAGGACCCTTGAGATTAGTCTATTGGCTTCATTGTCAACACCTGTTACTTTTGAATGGCACATCTTTCTCCTCTATTTTATTGATGAGTTAACATCCTTCTTAAGTATTCATAATGAATCTGATCATTTGATCATAAGAGAAGAGGAACAGAAATAAAACAACTTAAGTCAAAAGAAGAAAGACAAATGCTTGACGGTTTCACTGATATGTGGAATATAGAGAAACAAGACGAAGGATCAGACAAAACTAAACCAAAAACTAAGCCTGGAAATCTAACTGTAAAATTGAGGCTGCCAGCGGGGGTGAGTGAGCATGGACTATGGTGGGGCACATGCAATCCTCGGTGGTGAGTGTGGTGTGGTGACGTAAATCTGAAGAGTCAGGATCCTACACCTCTAAATAACACACGGTGTTGTAAACCAACATTACTTCAATCAAATAATGCAATTATAAGAAAGCAATCAAAGACTCATTCCTCAATCTCATCTCTCTCTCTCTCTCTCTCTCTCTCTCTCTTTCTCCATCATCTGTCTTTACTAAGAAATAGCACACATACATGCTAACTGTATATTTTTGTAAAAAGGACAATTACATTTTATCTATATTTAAGAGGAAGAATAGACTCAGGTAATTTCACTTCAGAACCTGGTGCTGAAGCTATGAAGAGAACAGGCTTGAACCTTTGCATAGGGCCTGGGTAATAAATGCCGAGGCATCACTGAGGCAGGAGCGCCTGGGAACAAGGTGGACTGCCTGGAGGAAAGCAGAAGAAGAATCCTGGGTGGGGTGATGGCACTTCCTGTTCTCCTTGTCTTCCTTCCTCCCCATAAGGAAGGGAATCTCATCAAATTAGGATATTTGCAGCACTTTCCTTACTCAAAGCACTTCCTGTTCTGTCTTCATCCTAGTGCTCTTTTCTTTCCTGCAACCTCTTCCTCTTACCTCATACCCTCTTCCATCATAATGCCAAATGATATCATTTCTTCCTTTACTTCTCCTTTTTCTCTCTCTGTACTAAGTACTCATATCCCCTTTTACACTTCTCCTTATCTCGTCTTCCAACATGTGCCCCACCTGCCCCCCAGCCTTCTGCTAGTTCAGTTTAATTTAACAAGTACTCAGTATTCCATCAGAAGTGTGATGACATTAAGGCATAGTTTTTATCATCAGGGCGCCACCACATTTGCAGATGCAACATGATATGCAGCCTGGAATGCCAAAGTCAAGTGGTAAGTGCACGGATGAGGGGAAGACTAATGCCAAAGAGTATGTGGGCTTTGACGTATGGTGGGGGAAATCCAGGGAGTCATCACTGACACTAGGTCTTTTAGGGTGTTGTTGGAGCAGCCTGTGGCAGCTGAGCTTTGCACTCCTGCCCTTAGGGCAGCTGTTGTGTTGAAGGGCTTAACCCCACCCCCTGACACCAGGCACTGCCCAAGCTGGAGGCAACAACTCCTGTGCACTGCTGTGGTCTGAACTTTGCCCCTGACATCCTGAGCAAGAGGGCCACTAGGAAAGGGATGGGCCTCTTGGGAGGGGGCAGAGCCAAGCAGCCATTTTAGTGAGCTTTAAAAGGAGCAATGGGCATGGGCTTGCTCTCTTTTCCTGCTGTGCTCCACCCTACTGGGCGGTGGCCCTTTGCAATTCCCCAACCCCAGGGGGAGCCCCCAGCTACCTCAGCAGTGGCAGGCCTCTTCCCCACCCGAACAGCCCCTGTAGCTTCAATTCCACCTCTTACCATCAGTCGGTAACGAGATCTTCTCCCTCTCCTTGTTTGGAATAAAATGTTTTTCATTTTTGCTACACCAAAAGCCCTTTTGCTTGTATTTGTGACAGCAGGTAGTCAAACCCATAACCAGAGACAGAGGTTCTGACCCAGTGACAGTTTTTAGACCCTTTTTCTGGTAATAGAATAGGAGAGTAAAAGGGGAGAGGAACTTTTCAGTGAAAGAAAGACACCCGTAAGCAAATTCTAGTTTGATTATTGCATGTAACAAAGATCTCAGATTAATAAAGTGCTCCCACATCCCAGGAAAATCTATACAGTACTTTCCCCCTCTAGGACAAGTGAAAGAGAACCTCAGGCTTCAAATGTAAATCTCCGACAACATAGAATTGAGAGTCAGGTCACCGGAACACTTGGTTAAGTAAAAGCATACTCATAGCTTCCTTTCTTTCTTCAGTATATAGACACAGTCACTAAAAGTCCCCAGAAACAACACACAGAACCATAATTAAAGAGGAAAAACAGCAAAGCAAGAGTGTATCTCAGTCACTCGTGGCTCACAACCAAAACTGCCCTGCAGTCAGGGATACCGGCTCATGCTAATAAATTCTCAGCTAACCCCCCAGCAGAAAGGTTGTAATCATGTGGTTCTATTTAATGAAAGTATAAACAGAGGCCATCTCATTCTAATTTAGAAGAGAAGGAAAGTTAGGATTTGGGGCTCTTAGGGCAGTGACTCAGATGCTGAGCTATTAACTCAAGAGAGAACCCGTGTTGACATGTATAAATTGGGTGTCTGTTTCGACTTGACTGGTCAAGGGTACAGGCAGGCAGGTTATATTAAAAAAAAAAAAGGAAAGAAAACAAAAGCCAGGACAGTCAAGAAATAGTCAGACTAATTGTTTGACAGATGATTATTATTTCCGTTTCGGTCTGTCACGTATGTCAAGTAAATCACACCAATTAAAACAGATGAACTTCATGTTCAATATACACTTGGGGGAGATGTGTATTCATGTGGAGATGCCAAGTCTCATTTGGCTCTTTCTCCTTCACTTACTTACTCTTCTATTTTTATTCCTCACTCTTGTTCTCCTTTTTCTTGCATTCCTGTCTTCATTTCCCGCCATCTTCTCTTCAGTCATTGCTAAGAGAAAACAACAACAAAAAAGTGTAAACCTTTTCTCTTCTGAAAATAATTCTAATGCTGCTTCTAATTTTTGAGGAGTCAGGTCAGAAAATCAATGCAGGAATTTACATTTCCAAACTGACATATACATGTAAACACATCCGTGTTCAAGGAGAGAGCATTTTGACAGTTCTTAAATTCCCAGCTTGATTCTATTTATGAAGAGTGGTTATAAGTGATTTACTGACTTTCTAGGAATCAAAAGGCAGGCTTATCATTTCTCACTTGGTTTCTTGAGTCTTTATGGTATCATTTAAAGTTCTTTGGAATGGAAGTCAGAAGATTTCTGTTTTGCCTCCTATTCCTACCACTAGCCAGTGTCTGTTGTCTTTCTTCTGGGTCTCACCTATTGGAACATCAGAAGGGTTGGTCTACTTGGTACAATGTAACATCCTAGGATAGCGATTCTCTAAGGCTCCTATAGAAAAGATAATCATCATGGGGCATTTAGACACTATTTCTTTACATATGCTTAATGTCATTTTGGATTTACTCTCAACCTAATCCAGAATGTCAAAACTAAAGGCATTCTTTGCTATATTTTGAGAAATAACTCATTGTACAACCTATATTTATGAAGTGTGGCCTTTGCTGCAGATAACCAGACTAGTATAAAATATTTAAATATCACCCTCATGCCCTTTCTTGCTAACCTAATCCCCCTACTCCCCTTGCGTTCTTGTCCTTCATGAGGTCATGTCCTGCAGTCTCCTAGGACCACAAATAAGTGGGATCTAATGGCGCTGGGACAGCAGTTCTTAGGCTGAGCTTGTTGCTGCTCCACTGGGCATGGTGGGTACATGTCTGCTCTGCCAGGTTTGGAGTTTACACTTGTGGTTCTGCTTGTTCCGCAGTCTCCTACTGGAGGTTTCTAAAATCAAGCTGGGTATAAAAGTCTCTTGCCTTGATTTCACTGCTGAACACTTTGTCTCTGCTACTGATCCCAAAACAAGCACGGCATTTCCTCCTTACTGGCCGCCTTCAGACTATTGGCAGGGCAAGGTAGGTAGTGCTGGGTCTGCATGCTCCAGGCTGCTATTCTCAGGGCTCCAAGCCTGTGTGATGATTTATGGAACAGAGATGGGGAGAGACTTTTGCTTCCTGTTATGTTCTGCTAAAGGGGGTCCCAAAGCAGAGTTGCTTATGTCACAAAGTGAAGTAACTATTTCAGCATTGACTTTGAACTGCTTGCTTGCCACAGTCCTCACACTAAGCCTCATTGGGGTTAAGCTGGGGCTACATCTTAGACTTGCTGTGTTCAGAATCATTTTCCTCTTCCAGTGACTAAGGCTTTTCACTGAGTCACTTCATTATGTCTGGATCCTTCCTCCCCCAGGACTAGTTCTCTCTCAGAAGACTTCTCAGTCTTCACGCAAAAGGATTTCTAGAGGCTGACACTGCCCTTTTGCCAGATGTCCCCAGACACATCTGACTCTTTTCGTCTCAAGCTGAGACCTTGATTACAGTTGCAAATAAAAAGCTGGGAATAGTTAAAATTCCTGGCTGTATTTTCTGATTCCTTTGAATCTAAAGATATTCTGTCTTCCCACTCAGTTCATCTTGTGTGAGGGTCCCAGCTTGTCAAGATGTTTTTTTGTTTTTAATAGTATGTGATATTTAAATCTGGTCTCTCGTGAGTGGCTGTCTCCCAGAGTACTCTCACATTCTGTGTTGTGATTGGGATTGAGCTATCCAAATATCACTGGTGTTTTTGAAAAAGCACCGCACCTTAGACCTCAACTCAGCGAGTTCAGAAGACTGGGATACATGTCTTACCAGAGTCCCCAAAGAAACAGACCTTAGAGTAGAGACAGAGAGAGAGACCTAAGACAGAAAGAGAGACGTAAGACAGAGAGAAGTTGCCCTTTCTTCTTCAGCTTTGAATCACTGCACTGCATTTAGTGGATTAACATGTAGAACAACAATCCGCTGGCAGAGAGTACCAGGGAGGTGAACATGAAGCACTGGGAGGATTGTAATTACACAGAATTTTAAAGGACTTGGAACAATTGGGGTAACTTAATGTTGTTGTTAATTGTAGGTGAGTCAGAAAATCATTCTTATTTCAACACTTTTTGAATAATCCTTATAAAATGCCCACAGCAGCGTTGCATGGAGTAAACTTAGGTGCATCTTTCTTTGATGTCTGAGGATTTTTTTAGAGCCTTTAGGTCAATATCAGAAAAACAAATTCTCATTTATGTGTTGGAAGGCAAGTTGGAGCAGGAAACTGGTCTGCGCCTGAATTAGCCTTTCTGTACATTACCTACTCGGATGTTAGTTCAGATAAATCTTTGGTTTTGGATTGATTTTGTGTGTGTGTGATTCTTTACTTCCAGTCTTGGAATTAAGTTGGTAATTTTTGTATGATTTAAAAATCATGCACATAGGAAAACATCACCAAATTAGTCCCTCCACTCAGGCATAACCTTTTCAACATATTTAACTTTTTTGTTTTGTTTTCAATGTTTTTTCCCCCATGTTAAAATTTTAGACTAATGTTACATCAGCATAGAGACTAAATATATGCATGTGACAAAGCATTGATGCTTCTGCCCAATACCTTAAGATGATTTTTTTTAACAGATTCCTATTTCTGTTTTTCTTATGTTTAATCTGTTAACAGCACTTATGTGGGAGTTTAGGTAATCCTACTAGATTAAATACTTTAGTTTTAATTCCTCTAGAAACTCCTCTAAAATGGGATTTTAAATGAATGTTATAAACTCTCATGGTTAAATATAATCACCACCAAATTTCAGGTGGAACTAATGACTTTAACGTGTGTTATACTAAATCTTTATATCTTGGTTGGTTTGAAATCTCTTTTAGAACTACCTTGTATCCTATGTAGTTTTGAAATTTTACTCTATTTGCAAACTGGAAAGTCAGATTGCAATATTTCATGTATTCAGGCAGAAAACACAGATTCCTAGATCAGAGATGATGCAGTAGATAGTAGTGCTTCATATTCGTGTGCTTCCCCCAGTCCTGAAGCCCCACTGGGGGGTGAAGACCAGTACAGGTAGTTGCTGTACACGTGAAGGCTTGCACCCAGCTGAGCAATCACGTTTAGGAAACTCAGGTTTTATAACAGTCTGTTAGTAGACCCTCTAGCCTTTGACCTGGAAATGGCATTATCTTTATTTACTTGGGCATCACAGGAATTTGTTCAAGAGACAATGTTCACCACACAAATAACTTTTTAAAGATAGCCTTAAGTAAAATACTGACAGCTGTGACATGTGGAACATGTGAGATCCAGAGGGATTTGTCTCCCAACAATGCTATCACTTGATAATATTTTTTTAAGTTAATACCTTAGGTTTTAATTTTAAGAAATTGAAATATGTATGCTTTCTCTGTAGTATGAGGAAAAAATTAAAAATCTAGTTCAAAATGGTGACTTGTGTTTCCATTTTATTTTTCTCGAGACCCTAATAATACATTATATATAATTTGCATATTATATATTCTTTTGTTTAATTATAATATACGTGTACCATATATGCATATGTATACATACTTTTGTGTGTTGTTATATATTCCTATGAATATAGGTATATGCATGTATTAACCCAAAAAAAAAAAAGTATAGAAACTCATGAAGGAATGGCGGATAGATGCATTTTGAGGGACAATAGTGTATGGTAAAGACACTGCTCAGAATATCCTCAAGGGCATCTGAGAGAAGTGGCAGTTCATGGTTTGTGGAATTAAACTGCAATAGCCTTAGCCAGTCCTTCTCCCCTACCCCTCTCACCTGGCCTGGCAGCTAGTCTGTCATTTCTTATCCATGCCTGGAGGCTTCTTCCCTCAAGAAATGGAAATGAAAATTCTGTTTAGGAAAATGACTGGGGCAGTGGTTGCCATCACAGATTTAAATCCTTCTTACATTTTTTACAGCAGGAGGGACAACAGTCTGAGTGTTTCTTTCTTCCCTCATGCAAAGGAAACATGACAAGCTCTATGTTCTGTTCTGTCTCATGCTGCACATCCAGGCATATTTTCATCCAAGAGAGAGACTAAAATAGCAGAGGAATCCTTATTAGCTAAGAATAATTTCTTAAATATGAGTGCATGAGTAAGGACTAGTGCATGAGTAAGGAGTGCATGAGTGCATTAGTAAGGTATAGGAGAACAAATGGCTTGGGAGAGAATGACCAAAACCAGAAAACCTGTTCATAGAAAAAATAATTTGGAAAATAAAAGCCAAATAAAAAATAATATAATTTGAAATTGTATTGTATCCATGAAACAAGTATAGGATACTCTAAAAGAAAGCAGAGGATGAGGAACAGTTCTGATAGAATATTAATATGAATCCCCAAATTAGACGTAAGAGCTAAAAGTTCATGGAAAATACAGCTAAGAAAATCACTAAGAACATAAGCAAAAGAGGAAGAAAAAGAAAAAAAATGATATATATATATATATATATATATATGAAGAACATAAAAGACTCACAGATGAAATAATTGAGAATGTTGAGAAATCCACAAGAAACTTCAAAGAAACTACTAGCAATACAAGTGAAACTAGCATGAACACTGAATACATGGTGAATTTACAAAATTCAAGTATTTCTGTACACCAGAGAGAAGTAAATGGGAAATAAAATTTGAAATACCATTTTCAATAACAGCAAAACAATTATCAAATATGCAAATTTTATAAGAATTCAAATTATAAAATATTGTTAGCAGAAAGTAAATGCATAAAATATAGATTAGTAGCTAGATATACCATATTCATTGATTGGAAGTTCAGTTTTGTTAAGACTGCAAGTGTATTCAGTTGAACTAGAGATTTAATTCAATCCCAAGCAAATAACAATAGTAAGAAATATTGTAGAATTTGTCATGCTATTTCTAAAATGTATGCGGAAGTATAAATGAATCAAAAAGACAGTTTTAGAATGAAAAGAGGAAAAATTATAACAATTTATTAATTTTAAGATTCACCATAGTCATAATCTTGAACAGTAATTAATGCAGTGTGCTATGAGTACAAGATTAAATAACTAGATAAGAACAAAAGAATACAGAGTCCTGAGTGAGACTCACAAATCCATATATGTGTACATATATACACATATATATTTAGTCCCTTGACACAACAAAAGTTATAAATTATGAACCTAAGTATGAAAGGTAAAAAATAAAGCTTTTTTTATGAAACTGTAGGAGAATATCTTTATAATCTTGGGGGTAGGGGAAGACTTCTTAAATAGGACACAAAAATTAGTAGATCTTAAGTGAAAAGACTGAGAGCATGGATTTTATTAAAATTTAAAGCTCTATTCTTACAAAAACATCATTAAGAGACTTAAAAGGTAAGTCACAGAAGGCAATGTTCACAATACATGTATCTATAAACTACTGCTGTCCAGAATATATAAAACCTATAAATCATGGAGAGAACATATAAAACTAAATTTTACATCCAGGTCTTTTATCCATTTTGAATTGACTTTTATGCAGGGTGTGAGATAGTAGTCTAGTTTCATTCTTTTGCACGTGGCAGTCCAGTTTTCCCAGCACCATTTATTGAATAGACTGTCCTTGTTCCACTGCATTTTCTTTGCTCTTTTGTCAAAGATTAGTTGTTCATAGATATGTGGCTTTAATTCTGGGTATTCTATTCGGTTCCATTGGTCTTTCTGTCTGTTTTTGTTCCAGTACCATGCTGTTTTAATTATTATGGCTTTGTAATACAGTTTGAAACCAGGGAGTGAAATTCCTCCATTTTCTTTCTTTTTAGTTAGGAGGGCTTTAGCTATGCGAGGTTTTTTGTGGTTCCATATGAATTTCAGCAGTAGTCGATCTATTTCTTTGAAGTATGTCATTGAGATTTTTATTGGAATAGCATTGAATCTGTAAATTGCTTTTGGTAGGATTGCCATTTTGATAATGTTAATCCTTCCAATCCATGAGCAGGGGATGCCTTTCCATCTTCTTGTGTCTTCTTCTATTTCTTTCAACAGAGTTTTGTAGTTTTCTTTGTATAAGTCCTTTATGTCTT
>PVIJ01012071.1:0-51537 GCA_004024925.1 Scalopus aquaticus
GCAAATCAAAACCACTATGAGATACCACCTCACACCTGTGAGGATGGCACACATTAAAAATACAGGCAACAACAAATGCTGGAAAGGATGTGGAGAAAAAGGAACTCTTCTACACTGCTGGTGGGAATGTGAACTGGTCCAATCACTATGGAAAGCTGTATGGCGATTCCTCAAACTGCTAAACATGGAGCTTCCATACGACGCAGCAATACCACTTTTGGGAATTTACCCAAAAGACACAAAAGCACTAATCCAAAAGGATACACGCACCCGTATGTTCATTGCGGCATTGTTCACAATAGCAAAGGTATGGAAGCAACCCAGATGTCCAAAAATAGATGATTGGATCAAGAAGAAGTGGTACATATACACAATGGAGTACTATTCAGCATTCAAAGAAGATAAACACATGCAATTTGCAGCGACATGAATGGAATTAGAGGGTATCATACTCAGTGAAATAAGCCAGAAAGAAAGAGAAAAATATCGAATGCTTTCACTTATAACAGGACTATAAGGAAACCAAATAGGAGAGAGACAATCAGCGGGTGGGGGGGGCGCGGGGGGAGGGGAGGAAAAGGTCACAAAATGGAATAGAAAAGAACACAAGGGACCATGGAGATGGATCACGGGTGAATTGGTGGTGGGCTACCCAAGGGGAATACAAAATGTAAAAGACATAAATATCAATAAAAATATATATTTTAAAAAAAAAGATAGCCATTCTAAAATAGACAGGTTTACATGAAAAGAAAAAGAAACAAACAGAAGTTAAAAAAAAAAGAAAATAGATGCTTTTCTCAGAACCAAAATGTTGCTTAAACCTTTTATTTATATTTTTACTAATTATATTTATTTTTTTTCTAATTTGGCTGGGTATAGTCACTTATAATAAGATGTTATAAATTGTACCTTTAACTGAATCAACTGTCCCTCTTTTATGTTAGTCTTTTCAAAATTACTCTAAAGAGCAACAGATGTTCAGGATATATCTTGTCCTTCCAAGTTTTTACCGTCAGACATACTCTGAAGGGAATATATTCCCCTGACCACCACATGAGGCTTCTAGACAAGTTAATTACCAAGCAAATATATGGAAGTAGCTAGTGATTTTGAAAACTAAGGAGAAAGTGCCTCCCATGGAGAAGCTAGGGAAAGTGAGGAAAGTGTTAACACATTGTATGTGGGAAACATTTATCCGTTTTATGTTGACTGGTAGTAGCAAACTACCCGCAAACAATGTGTTAAATGTTCCTAGAGAAAAGTGATTGAAAACCAAATTGCTGTCAATGACTATTTCCTGTTAGTGGTGGGGAGCTGGAAGACTGAGCCCACTGAGGTTACAAGAGGAGCAATGAATGTCTCTTTAACATCTGAACTTCAGCCAGATAGGAATCTACTCCTGTCATAGGTAGATACCTACCTGCCTTGGAGGCAAGAGGATGAGAGATCTGTCTTGATTTAACAATTTTATTTTTTAACTGATTTAAAAGGAGTTAGTAATTGTGAATTCTTTCCCTACCCCTCAGAATAAGATCTTTCCTGACCAAATAATTGGACTTTTTGACTCTTTTCTTTTAAAAAATATTTCAGGCAAATGGAATTAAACAATTGTGAAAATGGATCTTTAACTATGGAAATAAATGATGATGAAGAAATCCTGATGAAAAACAAGAACTCTTTATGTTTGAAACCTGCAGAGACAGATTGCAGCATATCAAGTGAAGAAAATACAGATGATAATGTACCAGGTAGAAATAAAAGTAAAGTCTGAAGCAAACTGGTGAACTATAGGCTCTTGGGAGTTTGAGTCATTATCTGATCATTATTTTGATAGGGTTTGACCTCTAGACAATCTGCCAAGTATCTCCTGAGATGTTGTCTCCATAACACGTTGTCACCCCTTCACCCTGATATTTCTCCCCACTGCATTCTGATCCAGTGTTGAAAAGGCAGAAGATGTTCTTGCTCCCTGTGCTGTGATGTTCATGGACTACACTGAGCAGTCGCTGTCTGTGCTGACTTTTTAGAGTATTTCACTGATCTTCCACTCTGTATCCCAAAGTCCTTTGAACTTAGACTGTGATTCAGACTTAAGGGGACATAAAGTTATGGCAGTTCAGTTTTTCATCTTCTAGTTTCTGATGAGACCTCAGGATGTCAGAATTCAACAGTCACCACCAGATTTTCACCTGCATTCTCTGTGTTCATCATGCTAAAGTCCCACATTTCATTTGGTAGCCTGTATTTGAAAATGCTGCCCTTTTGAATTTGCTAATTCGTTTAGAGTTGACACTTAAAACCCTTTTCAGATAAGTCCACAGTAACCATATTAGAGCTTTTAAATTGTTTCAAGTGCTTCATAATTATTTTGAAAATAAAATTTAAAAAAATATTTCTCATTTCCCCTGAAATAAGAAACCTTGTTTTTCCAAATGAATTGGGAGAAAAGAAGATACATTTTCTTAGCTGTTATCTTAGGCAAGTATTTCACTCATTACTGATATCTCTTGAGTAAATAATAAAAACAGGAGAATTGCTATTGAAACAGTAATTAATTTAATCCCACAATTTTACTTTTAGAAATTTGTTCTCAGGGAATAGTCATGTTTAATGACATATATATGAATGGGGATATTCTTTGTGATATTGTCAATTCTCATTTTTCATGTTAGTTGCATTCTACCTATATAGAGAGTGTACATGTGAAGTCACTGCTGAATTAGCAAATACTAATTTGTCACTGCTCCTAGGGGAAATGTTGGGATAGGTACCTGTAAGCCTTTGGTTGTGATATTTTTGTCAATCGGCCAATATATCACCTTGATTTATATGTCTTTCTACTTAAGGAAACTTTTAATATCACTTGTTGATTCATTGACATTGAATTCACAACCAGTATCACCATAACTCATGTCTGAATAAAGTTTATCTGCATATATGCTTTCTCTACAAGGCACATCACAGCCTTCCTGCACTTAGGAATACTAGATAGCACTATACTTGTGACACCCTTTTAAACATCAGAATCAACAACAAAAATGCAAAAAATGTAGGACTAAATAAAGATACTTGTGTACAGTATAAGCTGAATCCAGAAGCCAGTGTCACCTGTGCAGTCTCAGCTGAGAGTATAGAATTTATGTCCAGCTACTCAAATTTTCACCCCTCTGCATGTATCCACAAATGACTGCAGAGTCCACAAGCATTGATTTCAAAATAAGTAAATGTTATTAGCAAGTAGGCAAATTCACAAATACAGAATACACTTGTTAAGAGAATCAGTTGTATTTAAAATACTAACATTTTAGAAACCCTCTAAATGCCTTCCACATGAGCGTGATATAATATTACAGTTATTAAAGTTATGTATTGAAGAATATTGAATGATAATGATAATATCCATGATATACTGAAAACAAGTAGCTGCAAATCAATTTATATCTTAAGCCAATTTTGTGTGTTATATTATTGTAATTACATAATTTTTTACTGATTTTTATTCTATTTACTTTTCTGTGTTTTAAAAATGTTCAACAATGAATATTAATTTTATATTAAATAAAAGGTTAGAGTAGTAATAGGCATCTGTACTTTATAGTCCAAGGTAAAATAATAACGGACGATGAAAAAGAAAACCTGGGAAATCATGACAGCAGATTGGCACAGCCTGGATCAGACTCCTCAAGTTGTTCTCCAGACTCTCACTGGGAAGAAGGCCAAGAAGCTATCCCAACTTTCTTTAGCACCATGAATACCAGGTAATCTATCCTCTATAAAAGCACTGACAGTTACATACCAGCTTCCCTTCTGGAAACTCAATCCTGATGTTTCTTTCAGGTGATGGCTTATTCTAGTACAATAGATAATATGTTACACCAAGTATCTGCTTTATTTTTACTTTGTCTGAATTAATGAATGAGAAGGAATTGGATTGTGAGTGTATATTCTGTGAATAAATTTAACTTGACTTTGGTGGATTATCTTTGGAAAATGATTTTATTGAACCATATTATAATAGAAAATCACTGGGGCATATCTGAAATCAGGCCAAATGATTTGCCTATAGAGAGGTAGTTGTCATGAGTACGTTGGAACTGCAAAGAATGCTAATGTTGTGTTTTCAATCTTTCCTCCTTTTTATCACTAAATTTAAGTTTTAGTGACATCGAACTTCTGGAAGACAGTGGCATTCCCACAGAAGCATTCTTGGCATCATGTTATGCTGTAGTTCCAGTATTAGGTAAGATTGTTAGTTCCCCTGAATTCATTATTAGTCTCTCGAATCTGTCTCTAGTTATTTTGCAACAGAAATATCCTCAACTGTGAGTATAATGTGATAACCCTTCTTATCTACTTCCTATCAGCAGATATAACTAAATCTGTATGATCTTAAGCATTATTGCATATTTCCATTTCATTAAATACTGACTTGAGGTTAGTGTAATGAAAAGGGAATTCTACTTTTTAAGAACCATACATGAAAAGCATAAGTGATAAAGTAGTTCAGATCTTTTGGTGCTATGAAAATCAAATTGTACCAGTTAAAACTTTTTTCAAAGATTATGTGTATAAATTTATTTTAGTGTCAATTACAATTTCTTTTTAGATTCAGTAGTACCTGAGATTGCTAATTTGTTAAAATTTGCTGTATAACCCATTTAACTCTGCATTTTTTTAAGTGAGCTTTAACTTGCATAGACCTTAAGTGTCATGATTCAGTGAGTTTTTACAAATGTACCTACTTATGTAATCAGTACCCTTATCAAGACATAGAATGTTTTTTTCACCCCAGAACATTCCATGTAACAATGGAATCAGCTGATAGGATATGACAACTTATCATCTAGCCTGAGGTAACCATTGTACAGATTTCTGTCACCATACATCCATTTGTTCTAAAATTTCATATAAATGGAATCATGTTATGTACTCTTTTGCATCTTAATTTTTCTCTTAGCAGGTTATTTTCATCCTTACAACATGAATCAGTAGTTTGTACCTTTTTATTGCTGCATAGTGTTCCATTGTGTGACTATAGTACAATTTTTTTATTCATTCTGTTGGTGGTCATTTGGGTAGTTTCCTGTTTGAGCTCTAATAAATTGTTCTGAACATTTTTGTATCTAAGGGAATATGGTTTTACTTCTTTTGAAGAATTTGGAGGAAATGGAGTGAAATTGTTGATTCATAGGGTTCATATGTTTAACTTTATAAAGAATAACTAAACAAGTACACACTTCCAACGATAGTGATTGAGTATTGTGGTTGTTTCACATTCTTTAATAGCACTTGTGTCAATACTTTTGGTTATAACAAAAATAAAGCCACAGTTAGATTCCCATGAGTATTTAGAGATAGATATCATTGTGGCTTTATGTTGTATTTTCCTGATTTCTAGTGATGATGTGTACTTTCTCATATAATTATTGGCCATGGCTACCTCTCCAGTTATGAAAATGTTCAAATGTTAAATCCATTTTTTGGTTAATTTTCATTTTAATTATTGACTTGTTAAGTGTTCTTTATATTTGGAATAGCATTTCATTATAAACATATACATTATGAATATTTTCCTTCAGGCTCTGGCTTGCTCATTTCTTTCTTTACTGGTGTTTTATGAAGATCAGAAGTTTTTAATTTTTGTGAAGTCCAATTTATCTTCTCTCTTTCATAGTTAAGTGTTTTTTGTGTCCATAGTACCCTTTGCTTAACCCCCAGTATCATGAAGATTATCTCCTGTGTTGTCTTCTATACTCTTCAGTTTGATTTGTGTCACCATTTATGATACATTTTGAAATTAGTTTTTATATGTGGTGTGAGATAAGGGTTGAGATATTTTTCCCTGTTTGTTTAGGTTCTGCTTCTTGAAAAAACATTCTTTCCCTTTTCCATTACTTTGCAGCTTTGTTGAAAATCTCTTGACCTTATAAATCTGTTTGACCTTATAAATTTGGATCTATTTCTGGACTGTTCCAGTGATCTATTTGTTAGTCCTTATGCCAGTACTACAGTGTCTTAATTGCTGTGTCTTTATATTAAGACTTGAATTCAGATAATGTAAGTCTTCCTTTTTTTCTCCAAGATGATCTTGGCAAGTATAGGTCCTTTGCATGTTTAAATTTTAGCTTTTAAATTTTTATTAGAAAGCCTGTTGAGGCTTTGATTACGATTACATTGAATCTGTAAACCAATTTAGTAGGAAATTAACTTCTTAAACAATATTGGATCTCCTAACTGGTGAAAATGCTGTTTTTGTCCATTTACTCAAGCGTTCTTTATTTTCTCAAAAGTGCTTTATGTAGTTTTTAGTGTGGTGGTCTTACACATCATTTGTCAGGAATAAATTTTAGAATTAAATGAAATATTTCATTTTCCAATTATTCATAGACATCATATAGATACAATTGACTTTTGTATGTTGAGTTGTTTTTAATAATCATGAATGAGCTAATTTCATAAAATGCATCTTCTGTGTTTATTGAAATTGGCTTTTGTCCTGTACTTTGTTAGTGTAGTGAATTACATTATTTGGGTGAACTTATGTCAGATATGTTTTATTTGTTTCTACCATTTTGCTTTTTTTAATTTAGTTCATTCTTTGTTCCTTTTTTACTCCATTCTTGACTTCTAGCCAATTAGTTGATTATTTTTTAGTATTCTGTTTTATTTCTTCTTTTGGTTTTTTAGCTATCTTTATCCTTGCCTTTCTTTCGGATCAATCAAGTATTCAACCATATTTTCTTTTTTGGTTGTTTAGCTGTATTCTTTGCTTTATTTTTTTAGTCATGCTCTTGTCCAACAAATACATGAATCACTGCGTACTTCCAGATTTTCTAGTAGCATATTAAAATGTTAACACAAACAAACACTAATTTTAACAATGGATTTTATTTAACCAATATATCCAAAAAATCATTTAAACATATAATCAGTACAAATGAATTGCTGATGAGATGTTTTGCATTCTGTTTCTGGTGCTCTACACTTTAATAGAACATTTAAGTTTGGAATAGCTACATTGCTGTTACCAAATGCCACTCACTTTCCCTCAGCCAATAAGAGGAAACAGTTTGAGGGGAAGGAGAGCAGTTTAATTTGTCGACAAACTAAGGAGGGCAACAGACTCCTGTCTGAAAGACCACCATCCTGCTCTTTGGCAGGGGGCAGGAGTATTTATCCAGAGTTACAAAGGAGTAGAAGGGGGAACAGGCAAGGGCCATCATGTTTATTCTTGTTGACAACAGCTTGCTTTCGTCATCACCTGGTAGTCAGCAGTTCAGAATGTTATCTTCCTAATGATGCGCTTTTCCCTCAGAATGTAAGAAATAAATGGAGGAGATAGATAAGAAAGAAATAAAGGATATAAGAGCCTCCCTGGTGGCGCAAGGGGTTAAGTCTCAGCACTGTGAAGCTGTATGCAGCCGCTGCAACAAGAGTTCAATGAGTTCAATCTCAGGCAAGGAAACTAACCTACATGGCACAGCAGACCTCTCCTATCTTGCCCATTGCTCCCCTTAGCAGTGTATTTCAGTCAGTCTGCCTGTTCTGCTCCCCACTCTGTCTCTAGTGAATCCTCTCACCCCCACCTTTGGCCTACACCCCAGCTCTTGTACACATAAGTAAATCTTTAAAATAAATTTTAAAATAAATAAATAAATAAAAGAGATAGGAATGCTTATCTGGTGGGGCAGACAAAGAGGCTTTTATCACTGTATCATTGCAAATGCTAAATAGCCACATATTTAATAGCTGCCATATTGGACAATGCACCCCTAAAGATTACAATATGCATTTTAAACTTAAAAGATTGTCTTCATCTAATCTGACACTGAGGACCTTTTTATAGCTATTCGGCTCAGGGCAGTTTAATATAAAATGGTAAAGCTTATATTTAAAAACAAAACATAAAAGTTTGGGGGGCAGATCTGCTATATTTATTACTATAAAAAATTTTCCACTTGAATAAATTGTTTCTTCAAAGAGATTTTCAATCTTTTCTTCTAGACAAACTTGGCCCTACAGTGTTTGCTCCTGTTAAAATGGATCTTGTTGGAAATATTAAGGTGAATATACTGACTTGTCTCTATGTATTTGAAGGGAATGATTGCATGAAATCTCATTCAGATACAAATGAATTTGAATTTTATGCTCAAAATGAAAGTAACTGCTGACTTCTAAGGTAGGAAAAAAATGCTTTAAAATCCCAAGGCAGCTGTTTGATTTTAGCTTAAGCATCATAGAATTCTCAAACAAAAAATAACAATGCCTTAAAAGTATAAGAAAATACTTTTCTTATATGTAATAGAAACTCAGTTTATTTTGATTTCTCAGAGGTCTGTTGACAAACTTACAAATTTCAGTATTATACTGAGTTGCTTGATAGCCTTAACATTTTTAATTTAGATTATTTCTCTGCTTTTCCTGCAGAAGGTAAATCAGAAGTATATAACCAATAAGGACGAGTTCACCACTCTCCAGAAGATAGTGCTGCATGAAGTGGAGGCTGATGTGGCCCAGGTTAGGAACTCAGCCACAGAAGCCCTCTTGTGGCTGAAGAGGTAAGGCAGCTGGGGTGGGTCAGCAGTTAAAATTTGGCTCATTTTAAATGTTACCAGAAAAACAAAATTCATGCAAAGACTGTTTCTGAGTGAAGGATCTAACCTAATCGCATAATCTTTTCTAGAAGATCTGATGAATAGAAAAACCTTTCTTTTTTTTGTCACCCTCTTGATGATAAATATTGCTAATATCAGTAGTGTGTATAATGTAGGAATCTTAAAGGATGATGAAATTGAACTGGTTTCTCTTTAAGTCAGTGGATCTTAAACTTAATGGAGTTTCTGAGTCAGTAAGTCTGGAGTGGGCACCGAATTTGCATTTCTGACAAGTTCCCAGGTAATTCTGGGACCATATTTGAAAGCACCTGATGAGGTATATCAGGTGAGAAGTGTCCAGGGCAAGCGAAAGGGAAATAACAGAAGAGAAACTCAAAAAGCCCTGCCCAAGGATTTGCCTGTTTACTGCTATGCCCCAATACTGAAAAAGAAGCTGGTGTCTGCCATATCTTTGTACCTATTTAACATAAGTGAGCTTTGAAAATAACGTTTCTCCCCCTCTTTTGTTTCAGAGGGCTCAAATTTTTGAAGGGATTTTTGACTGAAGTGAAAAATGGAGAAAAGGATATCCAGACAGCCCTGAGTAAGTGTTACTTACAGAGAGTCTGCAGCAGGGTGACTTTGGGGCCCCTGCCTCCAGAATCCTCATTTCTCTCACAAAAAGTCTTTTCCACTATATCTGGGTCCCCTGCACTTTTTGACTTCTCATATATCCCTGAGTTTCCAGGACAGACTATGTTCTTCCCATGTGTCCTGATTTCAAGAAACAAAAGTTTATTCACCGTGATGATTCATACCCTCAACCAAAGTCTATCAAACTTTGACTTGTGTGATGGTTAGGATCAGGAATCTCTGGATTTTACTATCTCAAAGTGTTGGGGAAGAAAAGACAGCCTAAATAAACTCCACAAATAGGTTTTTACAGCCCCCACCCCTACCTCAGACCAGAGATCCAAGATACTTAGGACTACAAATCCCACAATGGCACCATCACCAAAGGGAGGATGCTGAGGACTGAGGGTGGAGTTAAGCAGCCATGTTTGGTATTCAACCAGACATGTGCGCTTTGGGGCTCTCTCTTTTTGGCGGTTCTCTTTTTGGTGCACCGAGGGATTCTAGCTCTGCAGAACTGGTAGTGCTGGGGGTAAAAAGGACATCTGCAACAAACTCCACAGGAGGTCCAAGACACTAGGGGCCACTAATCCCTTAATTCCATCATCATCCAGAAGAGGATTGCCGGGAACTGAAGAGTGGATTTAAGCAGACATGTTGGCTATGTAACGAGGGTCTTTGGACCTTGGGGCTCTTAGTTCTCGCTGGGCTACAGCATGCCATTGGGGTTTCCAGCTCTTCGGATCGGGTAGGACGTATTTGGAGATTTATCTCTCTCCCTCACTTTCTCTTTTGTCCCCGAGTTATTCATTTTTTATTTCCCTCCCTTTTGTAAATAAACCCTTTTATTAACCTTTTTGTGAGTGCCTGCAATTGTTCTTATTATAAGTCCTTTTTAAGCGCACGGGTGAGAACCCACAGTCAGGCACCCCATTGTATATCGGGGTTGCCCTGTAATAGTTGGACACATTCACCAATTCTTTTTTTTTTCTTGAGTTGTCTTTTATTCCCCCTCCTTTTGTAAATAAACCCTTTATCAATTTTATTGTGTGTGCCTGCAATTGAGTCTTATTATAAGTCCCTTTTAAGCGCATGGATGAGGACCCACAGTCAGGCACCCCATTTTATATTGGGGCTGCCCTGTAACAAAATCACATTGCCCTTAGGTAATTAACTTTCTTGTGACTCACTTTCTTCTCTAAAATGGGAACAGTGGTACAATTTCCCTTTTAAAATTGTTGTAAAGATTAAATAGATTATTGCATGTTAGAAATAAAAAGATTAGAAAAGTATTTGGTACATAATAAGCACTCAATACAAGTTTATCTTTTTATCATCATACTGTTACAGGGCAACCCCGATATACAATGGGGTGCCTGACTGTGGGTTCTCACCCGTGCGCTTAAAAAGGACTTATAATAAGAACAATTGCAGGTACTCACAAAAAGGTTAATAAAAGGGTTTATTTACAAAAGGAAGGGAAATAAAAAAATGAATAACTCGGGGACAAAAGAGAAAGTGAGGGAGAGAGATAAATCTCCAAATACATCCTACCAGATCCGAAGAGCTGGAAGCCCCAATGGCATGCTGTAGCCCAGCGAGAAGCAAGAGCCCCAAGGTCCAAAGACCCTCGTTACATAGCCAACATGTCTGCTTAACTCCACCCCTCAGTTTCCGGTGATCCTCTCTTCTGGATGATGATGGAATTCTGGGATTCGTAGCCCTAGGGGTCTTGGATTTTTTCTGGCTTGAGGTGGGGAATCCATAAACCTTCCTGTGGAGTTTGTTGCAGACGTCCTTTTTTCCCCCCAACAATACTATGAAGTTGATAACCTGCAAGAAAATGGGACTTACTTGTGCCAAATCAGAAATGAAAATGCGGTTTCCAAAACTCCAGTGCTAAGCCAGAAATTTCTCACCAGACTAACTTCTTTAGTGTAGAAATTTCACACTGAGAGGAAGACTCATCCACCTTAAGGAAAGTAGAAGATGGGGGATGCAGAGCTGTGCCTGGAAGACTCCACATGGCACCGGATATATTGAGTTGTTAAGGCTGGCTGTGTGACTCTCCAGGAAGGGAAGCTGATCTCATTTCCACTCTGCTGGAGCTGGGCTCACTAGAATCCAGCTGTTTACAGGACACTAGCAAGTGAAAAGAAAAACTTTGACCCCTGGAGGTGAGAGAAAGTTGAAGACATACCCTTGCTATCCTGCCCCACCCAAATTCTGCCTCTGCCCCTTCCCTGCTTGATACTTTTCAGAGACTGAACTGGAGATGTTAACTTTGTGAAGAGAGAAAAACATGAAGTGCATATGCTGCTTCAAAACTGAAATAATCACAGCCAAGCTCAGTTTTTCCTTCCTTTTCTTTTCCCTTTAGCACTTTTGATAGAAAAGAAAATTGGGCTGTAAATTTGAAGTTTTCACCCTGGTGTTCAGGATTAGTTTTTCAAAGTTTTCATGATTTTAAAACAATCTTTGCTTGTAGGGATCCTTAGTTTTCTGCTGCTGTTAAATGTGTAGAGAGAGAGCTCCCCCCAACCAACGCACTCCTCTCTCTTCCAGACAAACACAAAAAGCTCTGTGCAAACAAATACAATGAAAAATACTTAAACATTAACTATTCAGAACCACAGGCTCTTTGATGCATGTTTCTTCTGAATTAATGGCTTCTCTCATTTGAAACTACAGTCATTGTAAGTGGAACTGATATCTTACCTGAAATGAGGTAATTTGGGTATATAAGTAAAAGAAAGTGCATGTACAATTTATATGCTATATATAGGCAAATAAGCTTGCATGCTTCAAATTCTAAAACTGAATTTGAGTTCTTGTGATAACAGCTACCATTTTTTTAGAGCACCCAATGTAGATACGACACTAGGTTCTCAGTCAACACATCATTTAACCTTCCCACTGCTCCCCTTTTATAGCAAGTAAGCTGAGGGTTGCTTGCTGTAAAGTAAAGAAGATAGTGAGTACCTTCCCTAATGATATCGTATCTTCAGGATTTCAGGTCTAGTCTCCCAGCTAGGAATTGATCCCAGGCTGCAGTGGCAGTGCTGAGTCCCACCCATTAGACCACTACAGGTTGAGCTTCACTGATGCTTAGGCAAGCAAGTGAAAAGAGACAGATTTGATTAAAGAAAGAAAAAGTTTATTAAGGAGAAAGGGAACAAAAATAAAGTGAGACTCCCAGGCAGGTAGATCTAGGACTGGGAGGGGCAAGGAAGCCAAGGTGGGGTTGTGCCACAGGGAATATAAATACAAATATATACCTTCTTTCCCTAATTATTCTAAAGCCCTGTCAATCTCTTTGTGATTAGTTAGTTCTCTAGTCTCACTCACTCTGCCTTAATGTCTCTGTGCCCAGAATTACATCTTGCATCTCAGCCCTTATCTGCGAAAGGCTTTTTTCTTTATAGTCCTTGTCTGGAAATGTCCTTCTGCCCCTAGTGGGGATGAGGGAGGGGGTTTGATTAGTCCCTTTGGAATTTGTTTCCCTTATTTCTGGAGCCTTCCTCATTCCTCAGAGGCTTTTCCTATTCTATTCTGACCCTGGAAACTATCCTTGCCCTGTGACTCACTAGGGCCTCCAATCTACATCAGTGGTTTTCATAGTGGTACAAGGACAGCAATATAATGGCAGAGAGGAACTTTCACCCCATCGAGGTTCCTCTTAGGTGGTTGAGCAATCAAATTAGCATCTAACAGGTTAGTAGGAGAAAGAGAAAAAATTTAATTACCTATGTATGGTGAATCTACATAGCTCTAAATTCTAGAGTAAAGAGGACAAGCCAGGGGTTTTTATCCTTAGTTAAAGAATGGGATAGAGGCCTAAGGCTTCAAGGCGGGAGGAAGATGACTCATGACAAAAACCATATGCTCTGTAGCTAGATGATTGCCCTGCTGTATAGTTTACGCCAGTAAAAACTGTTTTTCTGAAGATAGTCCTAAATCTGGATAATGCCCCCAATCTTCTCTATGTAGTTAAGGTAATGGTAAAGGTTTCCTGTGAGTCCACAAGGCCTCCATTCACTTTAGCTCAAAATGTGTAAGCCAAAGTGGCACATCTTGAACATCTCTTCTGCTCATCCTGAAGAGGCCTATCTGAATGTCTTTGGGAGGCTTATTCTTAAGCAGCATTTTTATCTTAATAATAACTTAATAGGAACTTAATAGAAATGCAGACTACCAAACCCCCCCCAAAACCTACTGATTCAGAGACTCCGGAGGGAGGCCCCAACAATCTGTGTATTAACAAGTCATTCATATGACACTACTCTCTGCCACAGTTTGAGCCCCACTCATCTAGAACTAGGACACTGAAGCTTAATGTCACTACACTACATTTTGATTATTTGGGAATTCTTATTACATCTGAGTGATGAAGCAATAAAAAAAAGTCCTAAAATAGCTATAGCAGTAGTTAATTTTACCTCCTTTTCATGATAAATAGTTCTCCAGTGACTAAAAATATTCCCTACCCTAGGAACAGCAAAGCAATTAGTAGGAATAAATTAATAATAAACTTTCATGACACTACCAAATTTGAAAACACTGCTTAAGAAAGGATTTTGAGGTAAACATTTATAAAACTTGCATAATACTGGCCTTGGGAGGTAGAAGATGATATGTAGAGTCCTAATTGACAAAGTGGAAGCCTTGACCTCTAATAACTCAGAAGATACGTGTCTATTTATTGGTACATTTCTGACCTAAAACAAGTTCCCAGTATCTGGAAAGTGGCCTTAGGCTTTATAGGCCCCCTTTTGTATATGAGTCATCACTTGGATCCCCCATAATGATGATCAGGTGGAATATTTTGGGTTATCTCTTGCCAAAAGCTGCTCTGTACCTTTAGTGTCCTGTGACATTCTCCAAAGGTTATTCTAAGGAAAGAGTTGGATCT
Source organism: Scalopus aquaticus (assembly GCA_004024925.1). Taxonomy (NCBI): domain Eukaryota; kingdom Metazoa; phylum Chordata; class Mammalia; order Eulipotyphla; family Talpidae; genus Scalopus; species Scalopus aquaticus. The sequence goes on from PVIJ01012071.1 coordinate 14,143, forward strand.
ATAAGACAGATCTATTTAATGGTCTGTTCTAGAGCTGAATCCCTCCATTCACAGATGCCATATCAAAAAAAGGGCTTTTGGAGAGCATCCTTGTAAGTGGAAGGACAGAAGTTGCTCTGGCATTTCATGCACCATTGTACTAAATGTTACAGGCTCTACACTGTTCACTCAATGGGATAGCATATTGCGGCATCCCTCATCTCAGAATGATTCCATAAATGTCAGATAAACATGAATCCAACCAAGATATCTGCACAGAATAGAAAGATCTTTTAGGAATGCTCAGTTACACATTTTATATGAAAGGTTTTCATAGACAAAGGAAAGCTATGAGAGTGTCACAACTCATAATCAGATATTTAGCATCAAACCAGAACTAGAACTTGGCTCATTATTCAGAAAATACATTGGAATATTAATCAAATCAAACCCTCTCCAAAACCACTAATAGCTTGTGCTATAAAGGCAGAGTTGCCTAGAGTATATAAGTTTTCATCTTAATAGTGCCTGAAGTTAAGACAGGATATATCTGGGTACATGTTTCACCTGTGTCCACTGGTTATTGGTTTGACTTTTCTCCAAATTAATTTTGCCTGAAGCTTAGTCACTATAAAGAATTCAGAGAGTACTTTCCGAGTAGTTCAGGTTTTTGGTGTTTTGTTTTTTACTATTATGATAAATATTTCAGACATTTAACAAAAATCGACCACTTAACCAAATATATAAAATAATTCAGTACAATAACCATGTACTACCACATGATCCCACTGATTCATTCTCCAGAGATGTTCATCCTGAGTTTATTATTATATAATGCATGATTTTATACATTTACTATATATTCATTTGTCCATAAGTAGTCTCTGATATTGCTTGTTTTATATTCATATACATGGTATCACATTGTTCTTTTTCACTCAGTATTATTTTCAGGTTTATTCCTTGTTTAGTCACTTTCAAACCTCTGCTAGCTCCTGATTCTTGCCTAAGGACTGCCCAATTTATCTCATTTGCACACTGGGATGGTCATTATTTCCCAAGTTCAGTCCTAGCTCATTCATTTTCCCTGCTGTCAAGCATTCCATTGTATGAAGAGATCACAGTTTTACAAACTAAATATACTGTTGATGGACACTTTTATTCCAGATTTTCACTGTTACAAATAGTGCTAGTGCTAGTGTATATGCTTCTTTTGTACATATTCCCTGTCATATAAAAAATCATGATTTCAGGGGCCTCCCTGGTGGCACAGCGGTTAAAGACACAGTGCTATCAAGCTATCGCCAACCACTGCTGCATGAGTTCAATCCTCGTCCAGGGAGCTAACCCACATGGCCCAGCAGACCTCTCCTGCTGCTCCCCATTCTATCTTTGATGAATCCTCTCACCCCCCACACCTCTGGCCTACACCCCAGCTTTTTTATGCATTAATAAATAGATAAAACTTTTCTTTTAAGATTTATTTGTTTATTTTTAATTTAAATTTTTTTTTTATTGTTATTTATGTCTTTTACATTTTGTATTCCCCTTGGGTAGCCCACCACCAATTCACCCGTGATCCATCTCCATGGTCAGATAAATCTTTTTTAAAAAGTTGTAATTTCAAACACCATACCCTGAAAAGGAGAAGGTTGTGTGTAGCTATTGGGTGGACTGGCCCTGGGGTTCTGACTGTGTGCGGACCTGTAATTCATTTGAACCTTCTAGTTGAGGACCTGCAGAGCAGTGATTCTCAAGCTTTCCCATAAAAGCATCACCTGGAGGGTTTGTTAAAACACAGATTGCTCTGTAGGTCTGTGTCAGGCCCAAGAATTTGTCTTTCCAGTTTCTCAGGTGATGTCAGTTCTAGGGACTGCCACATGTGGAGAACCATGCTCTCGTATATAATGGAATCGGAATGAATGAATTGCTTTCCTTTATTGTATACAGCGTAATTGCACTGCAAAGTCTGTAACTGCCTACAGAGTAGTGAGAGTTCCTAGGCTCCCCATCCTTGCTAACATTTGTCAGATATTTTAATTTATGCCTATGGTTATAAAATATGATAGAATAATTACGTATCTATTGTCATTGGCAATCTGTGTTTCCTCCTTAGTGAATTGCCTGTTCTTTTATTTCTACCATTTTCCTCTTGTTTTCCTTTTAAATCCCTGAAAGTTCTTTATATTTTCTGGATATTAGTCATTTTCAGCTATGAGTTATAAATATTTTATGTCAGTCTGTGGCTTACTTTTTCTCTGTATGTCTTTAGGTATTCAGAAGTTTCAGATTTTATGTAATTAACCATACTATTCTTTCCCTTTATGGGTTGTGCTTTTTGTAGCTTGAGAAATGTTTTTCTACCTTGAGATTACAGTGATGTTCTCTGGTATTTTCTTCTCAGAGTTTTACAGGTTTGCTTATAATATTCATGGCTTCATTCATTCTTGAATTTATTTTTGAGAATATATAAAAACTAACTGTCATAGAAGCATTTTTGGATTATCTCTCCTTCCTTTCTTGTAATACACCATTGGTATATGTATAGATCTTTTCTAGATTCCATACTCTGGTCCATTGTTCAGTTTCTCTGTTCCTGTCCTTTATAATAAGATATGGTTGGGGTTTTTTTTTAGATTTATTTTTATTTATTTATGCATACAAGAACTGTGGTGTAGGCCAGAAGTGTGGGGGTGGGGGGCAAGAGGATTCACCAGAGACAAAATGGAGAGCAGAAGAGCAATGTACTGAAATACATTGCTGAGGGGTCCAGTGGGCAAGACAGAAGAGGTCTGCTTCATCATGTGGGTTAGCTCCCTGGCCTGGCATTGAACTCATGCTGCAGTGGCTGGCAATATCTTTATAGTGCTGAGACTTATCCCCAGGGAGACCCAGTAAGATATGGTTCTTGCAGGATAAAGGTTCTTAATATTCTAAGTGGGTCACTGGACTTAGCTCTGTGTTTGTCATAGGACCTAGAGTAGGTACACTGCCATTTTGCAGCCTCTTGCCACATTAATTCCTGCTTTCAAATCTCTCCTGATTCTTGACTCTTGCCTATGGAATGCTTGGTTTAACTCATTTCCAAAACTGAGATTGTCATTTCTTAAGATAAGTGAAAAAACAAAATTCCCCCTTTGCTGGTTTTGCTTAGCTACTTCCCATACTCCCTCTTAGAGCTTAGATTGTCTCATTTTTACCCTTTATAATCCAAAGTAACTTTGCAAATTCTTAACCAGTTATAGATTTACAATAGAGTAAAATCCACATATGATCAGTCTACCAGTAATAATGGGAATATTCTCACCCAGCTACTTTAACAGGTTTTGGCATCGTCTCTGAATACCTCAGAGCAGATTTCTGAGTTACCAATAAAGAAACCAGATCTATGCGCGTTCCAGAAACAGAAGAAGATCCCAAGTTTTTCAGGAAATGGGTGGAAAAAGCAAAATCTTTATTTCTTTTTACTAAGAGTAAATAAGGCAGAATGGTCTAATGTGACAAGAATGCCTCACGTTCTCATTGCTTTTAATTTTGTGACCTTGGGCAAGTCTCTCACCGGGTTTTCTGTTTCACTGTAAAAAGAAGAGAAGTCCTTACACTGAAAAAAGGTGAATTGTCAAGACTTTCTGCTTAAAAATTTTGACTCAGTCTAAGGAACTGACACATCTCAAAGAATGGGAGAAAGGCATCATTTATGTCTTTCAGAGGCCAAAAATACTCCCAGATTATAGAATATACTTTATGATAATGAATGGGTGTTAGAGTGAAGATTAATGTATTTCATTATCTAATCTTCTCTAGGTAACCAAAATAGGTCAGGCTTAGACTTCATCTTATTTTAATGCAGCCTCATGTGACAGGGATATTTGCAGCCCTAGATGCCAGCTAAAGATTTTTGGCAAGTTTTGTTTTTTTTTTGGTGTGTGTGTGTGTGTGTGTTAACAAGTTTCATTTAGTTAGTTGATTTTAAGTTGCAGTGGTGGTCTTTCCAGGCCTGAGTCAGGACCAGTCCAAATTCTCCTACTCCCTCTTCTTCCATTAGACCACTGGCCCCACACTGTGCCCTGAGGAACTTTTCTCTGGCAGAATATGGGCATAGCAAGGGTCAGTTACCTTTTATAGAAGGACTGGGAGGGGGATAGAGCACAGAGTGAGTTGTACAAACGCTCCCTCTCCATTAGACCTAGCTACCTATGTTATATGGACTCAGAACACTCTTGTCTTTTTGCTGGCCTATAAAAGGGGACATAGAGGAGAGTTTCTGGACTTTCTGAATGTTTGACTTAAATGGCAAAGCTTAGGGAAAGTATCAAGTTCCTAGTGGGTGTCGCCTTGAACCTCGAGCCCTTGTTACAGTTTATCTGGCTAGGTGGACTTTGGCGCTACATTCAGTGCATACTGTGGCTCTCACCTCATTACTTCTCTACCACATTCCCATATCAGAATGATCATCACTTTGTTATTAGAAGGAAATAATGATTTTTGTATAGGAAATAAACTAAGAGTCTACATCCCCAGAATGCTCACTGTGGTTATCACTAGTAGGCATGAGTATAGGTTCCTTCCTTTTTGTGTTTTCTATATTTTTGACAGTAAGCTTGCATTACTAATGAAATCAGGGGGGAAATAGTAATTTTTTTTTTCCACTATGCTTCAAGTGGAAGTTCAAAATCCTTGACATGGTTTAAAAAGATCCTCACAATTTGGCCCCAGTTCCAGTGAGCTCTCCCCACTGTCTAGCATACCAAGATCTCTCACAGCTCCAGGGCACCACCCTTCTCTCTGCCCTTCCTATCCTTTGAGACTCTTAGAAAAATTCCCAATCCACAAGCCCCAGGCTGGAGCATCTCTTCTTTCTGTCCTTGTAACACTGTATACAGTCTTCCCTATAGCAGTTTGATTTGTATAATAATGATTTGTTAAATGGCCGACTTTCTTATAAACCTTGAACTTCCTGAGGGTCTGCAACTGACTGATTTTAAATCACCCAGGCATCTCTGCTGCCTAGCACAGAATACGAAGTAGGGTAGAATCTCACTAAGTTCTTGTTGGACAAATAGCTGTTTCATGGTAGATGTCCACCAGCAGTGTTTAATAACCTTGAAATTCATTTATTTATTTATAATGGCACTTGATGCTTTATCTGAATCAGGATCAGAAAAAAATATATCCCCACTATCTTGCCTCTGTGGCCATGGACTGACTAGACACTATTTTGCCGCCCAAATGGCTTCTTAGATGATTGGGTACCCGGTTGTCTCGCTGGTTCACTTCAGAGGCTGTACTTAGCGTCTTTTGCCCATCTGCACTGTACACTGTAGCCCACTCCTGAAGATCCCTTTACCAAGACAAGTTTTAAGTTGAAGACTCATATCTCTGACCATGCCCTAGTCTACTCAGACTGTTTCCTGAGGAAAAAAACTAAAGTTACTTTTGGGTTCTCCTTTAGACTGTCTTCATACTTGAATTTATTAATTCCTTATTATTTCTGCTTTAGCTTTACCATACTAGATACTGGCATTTCAGCCTGTTCTTCTAAAACTTTAGATAGCCAGAGAAATCAGCTGTTATATTTCAAATATAATTGTATTTTATGCAAACCTTAATTATGTAAAATTGAAATAGTAGGATATGCTGAAAGTATTAACAAAGATACGCCCCAATTTTTTAAATAAATGTTGACAAGGTTCACATAATTTCAAGAGAAGAGGGCTTAAGAAAATTGTAAACTGTGTTTAAGCTACACCACCTGATAGCTCTACTTTGGCCAGTGATAGCTGATGTCCTTTGCCAGTATTCTGTGACCCACAGTTTTACTCCATAGGAACCTGTGGTTTTGGTGTCTGTTTTCTGTTATAATTTAAAATATTTTTATATCATGTTATAATGACTAAGCATTTGCTAAATGGTGGTAGTATTTTGTTTGTGCTGCTACTGAAGCTGGCATGTGTATTTGGAATAGAATTTACATGTGACAAAACATGATGAAGGGAAAATAATTCCTGCCATATACTGTTAACTTAGGAATAGGCATTCCATAAATTACTGGAGATGGTGGTTAGAAAATAAAATGGAGCATTGGAATAGAAATGCCCAATGGCAATGTAGATCTTTGCCTCCTAAAAGTATGTTAACTCCTATGGAAAAACCAGTTTTGAATTTTGCACATATTGAATTATTCAAATTCAGGAACATATTCCTTCCATAAAATGCAGCCATCTTGTTCTTGAAATTTTTTCAATAATGTAATTAATGTATACCAGTTTTATAGTCTTTTTATATATGAAACTGGGACAAAAATGATAGCCTGTTATCATCAAAGTTCAAAGTATGAGTAATTTATTAGTAGGCCTTAGTTTATGGCTAGCTTAATAACTTCAATCCATTATTTCCATCATGTTTTTAAAGGTTCTTTGCACTAATGCTGTAGATCCAGAGTCATAGGGATATTTAGGACAAACATTTGACATCAGGACTAGAATGTTAAAATTGAAAAGAACTGTCATTTTACAAAGGTGCAGACAGATGTTTAGAGAAAGCAGCTAAGGGACTGACTCAGGGTCACACAGCATTTCAAACAACTGCATTTTTATGTTCTTACAGTGTATTTCTAGTTGTATTTGGTCTAAATTTTCCGATATCCTTTCTCCCTCTTTATTTCCTTCTATGTATTGAACTTCTCCCACAGTGATAATAAGCTGAAATTCAGATTTATTGACACAGGGTAAGAGTAGCTATTTATTTTTAAAAATCTGTATAGGCTTTTTTCCTTCTAGGCTTTTTTTCTTCCTTGGAGAACAGGATCTTATAATTAGACTTCTTTTTAATCAGTTCCTAAAACCAGTAGGACCATGCTCCTGCATACATTAGAAGCAGCATGATACAAACAGCACATCAAATTCCCATAAAACTTTCTAATGGCGTTTTTCTTCTTTTCAAGATAACGCTTATGGTAAAACATTACGGCAGCACCATGGCTGGGTAGTTCGAGGGGTTTTTGCGGTAAGTAATTCTTCTGCCTCTTGTTTTGATGGTCACAACAAGGTGTGTGTGTGTGTGTGTGTGTGTGTGTGTGTGTGTGTGTGGCTTCTGTGTGTGTGTGTGTGTGTGGCTTCTGTTTACCTTGTTTTTAAGAAGAACAATGTTGCTTATTTCATCTAAGTCTGTAGGTCTTTGTTGTTATATTAGCAGTAAAAAGTGTCTAGAATAGAGAGTGTGCTTTATCCTAGCCAATTCCAATGACCTTTTGGGGTTTTGCCTCTGAAGTGGTTGCCTCTCTGATGAGATAAGAGTGTGGATGCAAAGGTAGGTGGAATCTGGCTTCCCAGCACTCACTGCTGACTGCAGTCCAATGAGGCCTTCAAGCTCATAGCTCCCTCTGCTGGTCATAGCACCGAATCCTGTTAATTCTCAGATTGTGAGTTAGTGCTTCCTTAGTTGAATTTTATCATTGAATGGTAACTGAATTCTTTATGCCAGCAACCTAGACTAGAAATTTCTTCTTATTCAGTTATTTTCATTGTGGAGATGTTTGTATACATGTCTCTGGACTCTTGTTACCTACTATTTCTTTCTTCCCATTATGTTGAACTGGGAAGAGCATGTACCTAGAAATCAATCTCCTGGACAAATCACTTAGCTTGCTTTGTAAAATACCCTGTATTTCGGTGGTAATACTCTGGTTCTTTCACCAGGGGAGAGGTCAACTTTAGTCCATGTTCTTTGGAAGGTCGGCAGATAAAAATAGTTCTACAGATGATGTCTTTTACTAATTTAAAGGATAGCGGACATCATTTGCCTAAGGAAGGAATTGCCTAGGTAATGATTTATTAGACAGCTAAAGAAAGGGGGAAAAATTTACAGTAGAAGAAATAAAGTTTTAATGAAAATGAAATCTTTTTTTGGAAGCATAAAGATGGCTAGCTCCACATTCTGCTATTCACCGGAATCAGAGGCTGGTCAGTTGTGACTGTGAACTACCCACACTTACATTCAGTGCATGTTAATAATCACAATAGTAGCTACCATGTGGCTGTTGGACCCCTCTTTTGCACCACAAACTATGCCAGGTACTTGCATATCCATTACCTTTTAATCCTCAGGATTAACTCTCATTCTTATACAAATTTAAAACTGTTCATTCCATTTCCAGAGTTCCAAAATGAGGCTATGGCAGAGCGCAGGTTTAAACACAGATTTCCTGTCTCCAAGGCTAGTGCTCATTCCCCACCTCGCAGCTCTCTGCAGCAAAAACAGTGTGAGAAGCTGCTAGTACAATGGGTGCTGCTACATTCATCTGCCCCCGCCAAGTAAATGGTGTGATTGCTTGCTGGTGCCTGATACCTGACTTCCCTTGATGAGACAATAAAGTATAAAAAATATTGTTGCCTCTTTACAGGAAACATACATGTTGGGAACATTTCAAAGGTTTTTGAACATTACTGCCAATAATTTTTTAAATTTCTGATTTTAAGGATATAGATTTATGTTGAACTTTTGGCAGTAGCCTTATCAACAGAGGAGCTAGAATGACTCTTTTCAACCTCTACTATTATTCTCCAAGCATATTAAGTTTCCTAATGTGCTAATTAGTAGAGATAAACTCATTTAACTGATCTCAGTTGCTCAGGGAAACATCTTTTACACCCAAGGAATTTGACTCATTTACCAGCCAATAATAAACTTTTGTTTCCACACAGTTGCAAACTACTGAACTGATGCCTGGTCCAGGCTCTGCCTCCAGCTTGGTCACCAACCATCTGTCATTTGACCTTTTGGTATCCTCTTCAGTTCAGTTCTCTAACAGTGGTTCCCATATGGGCTTGGCTGCATCACAGTCCTCTAGGAACGTCTCAGGAATACATAACCCTGGGCCCTTCTCCAGAGAAACTTTTTAAAATTTGAATTTTTCACAACATATGTTCATAGGGACGGTTTTGGGTTTTATTAAATAGTTCAAAAATGCTATGACAGCAAAAAAATAGCAGTCCCTGTCTTCTGTTTCCCAAACTCATTCCAGAGAGACTGCCACCTTTAACTTACTATGACTATTTCTTCCAGTACCTCCATAATTCTAAAAATGCTTACGCTCCTGTGTGATTTTATTAATCTTAGTCATTAATGTTGACCTCCTGTTACAGATTGTAACTTAGCTCTTAGACCTTCTTAGCACTAGCTCACCTCTCCTACCTCCACCTTCCCAATATAATAATATCACAAATTAACTTTATAATGATGATCCAAAATTCTATGATTTTTTTCCCTTCTATCTTATATAAGTTTTTATTGGGGCTGGGAGTGAAGCATCTTACCTATACCATCAGCTCTGTCAAGTCAGCATCATTCTGAACTCATTGATATCTGAGGTTATCTGCTTTTTTTTCCCCTTGAAGACTTTTGTCTAAAATTTTCTAAACTCTTCTTCCAATCTAAATTAATTATTGTTCAAGTCTCATGCTGCTATTGCTCTAAAAATGTTCTTTGCCACTTGTTCTGTGTTGGATCCCTGGTTCACCCTTATTTCATTTCCCAAGACTTTTTACATCCTGTTTCTTTTTTTTTTTTTTGCTTTCTTTTTTTTTTTATTTTTTATTTTTTTTTTACATACAAGCTGGGGTACAGGCCAGAGGCGTGGGGCGGCGAGAGGGTTCACCAGAGACAGAGCGGGTAGCAGAACAGGCAGATCAGAAATACACTGCTGAGGGGAGCAGCGGGTGAGGCAGGAGAGGTCTGCCACACCATGTGGGATTCTCCCCGGCCGGGCGTCGAACTCACGTCGCTGCTGCCGACAGCTCCACAGCGCAGCGCTCAGCCACTGCGCCACCAGGGAGGCCCTACATCCTGTTTCTTGATTTAATCCCTTGTCTTGGTGGTTTTCATCCTCCAGTAGCTTCCTTAGAAGAAAGCTAAATTTATTAATTCCTGCATGCCTAAAACTATTTTTTCTACTTTTTTTTTTTTTAGAGAATAGTACTTTGACTAGGTATAAAATTCTAAGTCAATAGTTTCCCTCAGAATTTTGAAGGTATTCTTCTATTATCTTCTAGCTTCCGCTGTTTCTATTGTAGATTGTAATGTCACTCCAATTCCTGTTCCATCATGTATAAACTCTTCCTCTCCCTCTTCTGGTTGTGTAGGTGACCTTTATCTCCATGTTCAAAGGTTTCAAAATATCCCCTTTTGGCCTTTATCATTCATTATACTGAACACTTGGGTAGGTCTTTACATCCAGAGACTCATATTCCTCCATTCTGGGAAATTTTCTCACTATGTTTTTGGATAATTGCTTTCCCTTTATTCTCTGTTCTCTCTTTCCCTTATATTTCTACCATTATTTGAATATGTGTCACACACTCGTTATGTGTCAGGCAGTGGGCTAAACACTGTACATGTCCCATTAGTCTTTCAATTAAGGAAAGTGGTATTAGTCCTCTACAGATGAGAAAACTGAAGTTCTAGGTTGGGCACCTTGCTTAAATTCCTCAAGCTGTTATGTGAGAGAACTAGGATTCAGTCTTCAGCAACACCTGCGCTTTAACTGCCCTGTGATAGTGCCAGTTACTCTCCTACTGCAGGAAGTGGGGAAGAATTAATTTACAAAGACGCACATAGTTTGCAGAAGCTCAAGAAAGCATCTATAGAATGATAATTCAAGATGCCTGAAAGGCATCGAGATCTCAACAGAACCAACCCAGTGAACACCAAAGAGCAGATTTTAGCAAGCTTGGGAACAGTTGGCTTGTGAATGAAGGGAAGCTATAAGAAGCCTAGGAAATCTTCTATCGGAAAAGCAATATGGTATGGTGGCGTAGTTAAAAAAAGCATGGAGATGATCCTAAGTTCAGAGCCCAGCCTTAGCACTTGTTAGCTGTGTGATGTTCATCTATAAAATACGGATATAAACTATATGGGGTTCTTATAAAGATGAACTGAGATAAAATACGTTGAAGTATCAGTACATAAGCAAACAACAAATGTTAGCTCCCTTTTTAGAAAATATTCAAGAGTGCAAATGAAATAGTGGGGATGAGGATGGGGATTAAAGATATGTAGAGAAACATCTATGAAGATCAGACACAAATGGGGAGTGAGATGCTCTGGGCGGCTGGCCACACGGAGCAAAGACCACAGCCGCAGTGTGTGCCTAGGTTGATTCTGGATGTGAATGAGAAAGGAGCCTTTCTCATACCCTTTTTCTCTCAGTGTTTATTCCCAGACTTGATGGTATTATTAATTCTTCATGAGTGCTTTTCTTGTCTAATCTTAAAATTGTTCGGTTTGGTGCTTGAAATGTGACTTTCACAGTCCACAAGTTAGGAGGGTGTGTTCCATTTTTTTACATTTGCTCTCCTCAGTTATGTGTATGTATGTGTGTGTGCACCCATGTACACGTGCAGTCGAGTAAAGCATGCAAGAGAGAGAGAGAGAGAGAGAGACGTGGTGCAGATTCTCACAGGAAATTCTTTTTTCAGTTAGCGCTGAGGGCAGCTCCGTCCTATGAAGACTTTGTGGCCGCGTTAACCATAAAGGAAGGCGACCACCAGAAAGCAGCTTTCAGTGCTGGGATGCAGAGGGACCTCAGCCTTTACCTCCCTGCCATGGAGAAGCAGCTGGCAATACTGGACACTTTGTATGAGGTCCACGGACTGGAGTCTGACGAGGTGGTATGACACCTGCAGGACAGCCGCCTCCTAACTTCAGGGAATAAAGTTTGCTAAAGTGTTCTGTTGCCCTACCTAATTTCCAGCAGCAGCTTCAACCCTCTTTAACACCTTATAAGGGTGGTGGAGAGGAAGAGGCAAAACCTAGTGCTTTTATATTTAATTTTTTTAATGCATATATGTTTTGTGTGTTTAAAAATCAAGGTGCTATATATTTCAGTTTAAAGGGCCTCCTGGAAACCAAATCATAGCTTTGTTATATAGACTTGAATAGCAAGTTATAAGAGCAGATTTGACAAATGAATATGTTGGTTTTGTTTTGTTTTTGTTTCTAGCTTTTAGTTTTAATGGCTACCCAGCCTCAGCTGAAAATGAGCAAATTCTGTGTCAAGGACTCTGATTCATAGCCAGTGTTTCAATGAACTTAGACTAAAAATTGGAAGGGAGCTAAGCCCCTTTGTTAAAGTTCTTAAGATAAATAGTTTGCAATCCCTACTTCTTCCAAGAATCCCCTTCTCTGACTCTAGGGGAGAAGAACCTGTGTAGGTGGGGTAAGGGCTTTGCTGTGACCTGGTCAGTGTGGAAGGTGGAGGGGATGTAAATAAGAAGCGCTGTCCCTGTTTGCTATGACTGTGACCCTGAAGACATGAGTGATGTGCCCTAAACTCAAGCTGGAGGACAGTATGGGGCCGGTGGGACAGTTGTCAGAGCTGACCCCTAGCTGTGCCCACCCTTTGCCAACGTACTTTCCCACATATTATCTCATTTGGACATGACAGCAAAGTTGTGACATTCAGATTATTTCCTGATTTCAAAAGGATGGTTTAGAAGTTGAGGGATGCCTCCTGCAGGGCAGTGCGACCTCTTAGCTTCAGGAAGTTTTTTTGTCACCGTTTCACCACAGTCACATAGCCTCTAAACAGAGCAACCAAGTGATCTGTAGGTGTGATCTCGACCATCTCAGCATCAAAATCACATGGAGTGGCTATTCAAAATGCAAACTCCCAGGCCTTACCCTGGCTGACCTGAAGAACCAGAATGTGGGAGTGGGGCTCATGCATTTGAATTAACTTCCCAAATGACTTTTGTACATAGAGTTAATGAACCACTACAAAGAATTCTAGTTTACAGAATTCCCAGTCTCCTGCATGAACTAAATAACATGTTCTTTTTTCAAAGAGTAAAGGATGTGTCATTTAAATAAAACATGTAAGGGAAAAATGAAAAGTGGAGCAATTTTACTCAGCAGCTTTCTTAATTGACCCAGCATCAGGACCCAGCCAGCAGACCTTGGCTTTGCTTTAGGAACCACAGTTCTGAACATGCTTTCTGACCAATTGTGGTTTAATCACCAGTAGTACAGAGCAAGCTAAATGCAGCTACTTATCAGTCTCGAAAGCTTTGGGACCATGTGAAAATTTAAAGATGAAATTTAGATCTTTCATAAAATAACTGGATACACTTGCTCTTGAAAAGTAGTACACCAGGACTTTGACTGTGTTTCAGTCCTCCTGTCTGCCCGGAGTTTGCACAGGAGAGGAGCCGCGGTGCCTTCCCCAGTAGGGGCTGCTTCCTGCTAGTGTACAGAGGGAAGCTGCAGCATGAGATGGCCCCCCAGGGTAGACTGAGCTCCCTTGGCAGGTGCAGGCGAATGCTTCCTGAGCAGCTCCAGCGGAGACTCCTGCTGCAGAGCCCTAGATAGAGAGAGCCCTGTCTTCAGACAGAGGTTAATGCAGGAGAGGTATTGATTTTGTCTTTTGGCCATCTTTAAACAACTGGCATTTATTGAGCTCATATTAATGAAGCAGGTACTCAGCTCACATTAGGACTTCTGGGAAATGCTTAAATTTAGAAAAGCAAAAAATCAGATGTTTTTAAGGCTAGGATGGAAAAGGATGCTAAAATAACATTGATTCTTTCATATTTAGCACTTGCTGGTGACGGTTGCCAAGGTGTGTGTAGTTGTTTCCCCGACTCCTGTGAATAATTAGGGTGGAGTCTTTCTCTGGCTAGTGTGAATGTGGTGGCAGGATTAGAGCATAATTGAGACTTCCTGCCCTTGGTATATCCACCTGAAAGGGAAAAGGAAAGAGCCAGTTTTGCCAGTACCTTGAATGAAGTGAGTAGGCGCTGCACCATTTGTTCCTAAGAGACTGTGCTGTAAGACATGACTGTTCTAAGCAGGTGCTCCCTGTCACCTCAGGTGAACATGTCTGGTCTCTTAGAAAGGGGATGGGCACTCAGACTTGCCACCAAGGCCTTGAATATGCTCAAAGTGAAAGCTGCTAATTACAGGTACTTCACATTTATATAGGTGCTGCCTCAGTTTATATGACCCAGTTTTCTGGAGAAAGGTTTAATATTATCTGAAATCATTGGGAACCCACATCAGAATAGCTTAAATAACTTGAATAAGTTCCTTCTTGCCCTTTTCCCAAACTTATAAAAAGGAGTGATGTTTTTGAATAGGTATTTTCCTCACTGAAGCATGGTAAGATTGCCTAAGTTGTATAAAACTCTGAAGGTCCTTACATAAAAATAACTAGAAATTACCTAATTCCAAAATTACCTAATGCTAAACAGTAAATTCACCTTGACCTGAAGTTTGGCACAGACAGAGCTCCTTCCGGGATCTATAGTATTTGCTTCTCTATTTTAAAGTTGTAATTTCTGCTAATATGAAATTACTTTCAAAGAAAGGACCAATGAGAAAAGATCGTTAAAACTTTCCATAATCCTCTAAGATTTTGGGGGCATCTCAGCTTTCTTCATCCTGACAGTGGAGAGAGATGAGAAAACACCAGTGTATTTGTTGACAGAATAATCATCTTGTTCTCATCACTCAGAGCATTTTTAAGATTCTAGAATAATCTTTAGAGAGAGCCTAAATCTGTGTCCAGACGGTCAGATGGCCTAAGGCGCCGGACTCAAGCCCTCGCTTCCATTGTTGGGGGTTTCTAGAGAGAATGTGAAAGAAGAAGTAATGTATTTTCTAGGTATTAGTAGAAGCTAGCAAGTAACATTTGAATTGTACAAGTGACATTCGTTTTTCACAAGTGAAAAATGTTAAGTTGGAGGGAGGGATACCTTTTAGGGGGTAAAACTAACCTTTAACTATAAGGTGGAGATGATTTTCTCAATAGCTCTTGATCCAGCTCTGCAGTAGTTTTAGAAGTGGGACTCTCGAAATGTCTGACTTTTTCTCGAATTGACTGAAATTGAGAGATGTCCAGTAAGATATGTAAGTCACAGTTTAAGGCACCTTAACGTCAGCATTTACGTGTCATTTCAAATGCTAAGCTTCCCAAGAGTCCTACTCTGCGATGAGAGTTGTCTGGACACCATAGTTGAGCCCTGCTGCTTCTCTCTCCTTTTCTCTGCCACTAAAGGTTGCCAGCAGTACCCCTGTCAGAGCATCATATACACCCTCTTTTAGCTGTTCTGCCTCATTCCTCAGCAGCCTCTTCAGCACATTTGTGGAGCATCTGGCACACACCTAGCCGGGGGTTTGGTGTCCCACCAGTAGGGATTCTGTTCCTCCCAGACTGCAGGAGCTTTTTAAAGAACTATGTTTCCATTTGTAGCCGTAAAGCAGGTGGCTGCCTTAATGTGAGGCATTTGGGAAAGGGGTCTTCCATTAGATGAGAGCTGCTGAGACAGTGTGCCATCTTCTCTTTGGTTATTGTGGATATGTGTATGTATCCAAAATATTTAAGAATAAGTTGGTGGAGTCCAGTAAATAAAGTATGCTTCACTTTATTAAATTTGAATAAACGAGCTGGATGAAATGAAAAGTATGTTATGAGGGAAACAGTCTGACTGTGAAAGCCATATATATGAAGAAATACCATCTAAGACAGTAGTCATGGCATCATTAGCATATAAGATGTTAGGTATTTTGGAGACTTTCTGGAAGAAAACTACTTTTAAGGTTTTTTTTCCCCTACTAAACTACAGTGTCCTACAGAAAGCTGGTGACATAATGGTCCATTTCTAAATCATTAATTACAGTTAGTTGCTTCTGGTTTTAAATTTCACAACTCTTCAGTTTCCCTACTCTCGGGTTTCTTTTTTATTTTTTAGGTAAATTATCCACATTTTTTACCTTTTCTAGATTTAGAATTTTTAAGTAAAATTTATTTGGTCCTTCTTCTGTTATCTGAGCTATTGTGTTTGATCTCAGCGGACCCAACTTTGGCTCCTCTTTGCCATCTGGTACGGTCTCCACAAACTTTGTGTCTGGTAAACCTCTGTTCCTGTGAAGTGTGTATGGAGTACTTGATATAAAGCTGTGTTCTGCTTCTGGGTGTCCCTTTGTAATCTGCAGTTGCTTACTCAGGGGTTTCATAATAGTGACATAAAAAATAATTACTAGCTGTCTGATGGTATTTTAAGATTTCTTATCTGACAGGATTGTTCGGGGTTCTTTCAACAGTTCCATGAATATGCTCTTCACTAGACCTTCTCTGTAAGCATCCCTACTTCCCATCAGTTGCAGTCAGCAGTCCTGTGTACAGAGGCCAGCTGCATGATTTCTCCTTGTGCTGCTGCATTAAGGTACTGCAGGGCATGATTAAGCGATCCTCGACAGCACAGTTGATGCATGCATTGATCTTTCTCGACTGTTTTTGTATAGCCTTTCATTAAAAGGAAAAAACATACCATGATCTGCAATGCACAAGTTTTCATAATTCTCTTTAGTTACCCTGTTTAATCACTTCTCTTCCGGAGTGAATAACTGTTTCCAGCTAAGCTATGTGAGAATGCAAGAAAGAAATCATGCTTAGTTTAAGCACCATCCTCTCTATTACATATATTTCATGTATTTTAAAGTGTGGTCAGTATTTCCTTCCTGTACTTTGTAAGCAGAAGCCACCTGGATTGGTTAGTACCCCTTGCAAAGCTGATTTCATCTACACAGACTCCTGTGTATATGTGTCTATTTATAGGTGTATGTGGAATCGGGGATGACAAGAAGAGTAAGTAGAAGTAACTCTCTTGCTGCCCACAAGGCTAATGAGCCAGTCTCATGCATGTTTGATGTTTGAGTCCCCTGTGTCATGACAATTTCACTAGAATGTTGATAAGCAGCCCAACTACCTCATGTGACATTGGCTGTGGACACTCTGTGTCAGATGAGACCTGTTAAGGTTGGTTTAATCTGTTTAATAGATTGGACTAAACAATGTCTCTATAAAGAAGAAACCGGTTAGACCAGATGCCAAAGGCTACAATGTATATAGATTTCCTTGGATTAATTTTTTAAGTCAATATTTAATTCCACTTCCAGTATTCTCTTAAATGTCTGTGGTTTCATAGATCCATGCACTTTGAATGCCTGTCGTACACACTCGTATGTTACCTGTTCTTGTCCTTCAGCATTTTAATGAGCATCGTAATAATGATAATAGAAAGCAAGTGTCGAGTGGTTTTTTGGTTTCTTAATTATACTGGATATTTACATAAAATATGATGTGTTGGAGACATTAGGCCCAACTGATGAATGAGAATTTCATGTTTAGGTTTCATGTAAAACTCTGTCCAAGTTCTTACTCTATATCTTGTGGGGAAAGGGAACAAAGGAGGGTCTTACTTTTTTGCAAAAATGTTTGAAAACATCTGTCAGATTTTATATTCATTAGTTATAATAAACTTATTTTTTAAATAATTAAGTGCTTCTCTTAAAGATTGTTGGATGAGTTTCTGCTAACTGACTACACCAATAATAAGTATCACTTATGAAATACTTGTCATTTGCAGGTCATTATTCTAAGTTCTTTACAGTCAGCACATTACTCCTCCTAATCACTCTGTAGGGCCAGCACTGTTGTTCTCAAGTTACACATGAGAAAACTGAGGCACAGGGTGGGGAAGCCCCTTGCCTCAATTCCCACTGCCAGTGAAGAGCAGGGCAGGCTTCACATGCAGCCAGCGTGTATAACGCTTCAATAGCTTTATAAGACTTTTTGAAACCTAAATAGAAAAATTAGTTTTGGAGCATCAAATGACTTCTTTAATGGCACTACCCTGGGTATGCTAACCACTCTATAAGACTAGTGCCTTTCATAAGTGACTATGTTCTTTGGCCTGTTTGAATTCTGTTTCCAGAGAAACCACAAATGCAGAGAGATAGATAAATTTGCGTGTTTCAGTGGCTATGAACTTACTAAGTTTACATTCAATAGCAGACACTTTTTTTGCCGATATCATTTCATGACAAAATAGACTTGAACATGTCAGGTTTTCTTTCACATGGACTTGTTGGTAGATGTTAAGTATAGGTACCTATATATGTCTCCTCAAAGCCTACCCAAATGCAACAATTGCCATCATCAGTTTTACTTCTGCACACTTCCTACATTGCTAAATGATGTTGCATAAATTAGAACTCATGATGGCAGGTGTGACTACACAGGGACAGGGCTAATTCATGCCTGTATGTTTTAATTACTGACGTGACCACCTCTGTCACTACGTCATAAACTTCACCTTACTCATGTCAGTGCAAACAGTAGCTGACAGTGTGTTCCTTGTCCATGGAAGGGTTCCAGACTATCTTAGAAGCTGGGTGTTACCTCTAATAATACTCGCTGGCTCTTTTGGAGGTGTTGGTTCTGTTATCCAGATAGATAAAAATATTTTAAAGCAAAGTCATGGACATCTAGTCCTTCCTGCTTCCTTGGCTATTCAAGAAATACTCTGAGTGACTGATCCCTCAGAGTCTGAATGATTTGTGCTTTTTTATATTTTGCATTTATTAATACAGGTATAAAAGTGTTTTAATGTATCTAATTACATGCAATTAGAAGGCAAGGTCTGGCTCATGACTCTCAACCCCCTTTTTACATTAAGCTTATTAAAAGGACTTTAAAAACAAACAAATAGAAATACTTACACCTGGATCCCTCTGGGACCATTTCGATCCATGGCTGGAATGCAACCTGTGATTTGTATCATTTAAATCTCCCCTGTAATTGTAATGTGCAGCCCAGGTTGAGAACCCCAGAGCTGTTGGTTTAGTCCTTTAAAAGTGTGTTTTGGGGTCTTTTAGGATAAATAAGACCAGATCACAAAACCTCCATCCCTTAAAATCTAGTAAAATGAACTCCCAAAATAAATAAAAAGTAAGGATCAGTTTAAAAAAAAAGCAATGAGGCAATCGGAAGAACCCAACCTGGTTGTATCCTCAACTTCAAAAGTCAAACACCAAAGGAAAAAAAAATGGATTTTCTGGTAAGAATGAGAAGAGCTCCTAATCCTGTCCCCTTATTAGGGAATTTGCAAAATCCAAATTTTTCATTAAAATCTCAGCTTTAAAAAAAAAAGAATGAAGAAAGAATTCTTTCTCATTCAGGCAGAAAAAGCCAGTCACCAAAGGGTCTCAAAATTATTTCCATAAATAAGAAAAAGAATGACAAGTATATTGTTGCCATGCAAGTTGTGAAATATAAATCCAGATACTCTTAAGTAGGCAGGAACTCAAAATAATTTCCTTCTTAAGGAAACCACTTGATAGGAGAGGTAAACCAAATAACTCAATAATGGAAAAAACTTATATGAAAAGGACTGGTGATAAGCATTCAATTTGTGCTAAGAACTGAGACCAAAGTGGAATTACATTTTAGGACAGATTATAAATGTTATAAACCTATATAATTAGTAAGGTTACAAGCCTTACTAATGTAACTAATAAAAGTCAGGAAAGGGAGGTAATACAGAATCCATCTCATTTTCACAGCAGAATTGATAGTGTCTAAACCCACACAATACCTTAATTTGGGGGGGGGTAATTTTTTTATGAAATAATTTAGATAAATGTTTAAAGAAATAGCCGTTGGGATACAGCAATTCTTAAAGCTTAGTAATTGTTTCAGTTGAGTTTCTTGTCTTAAATATAAGCAAACTAGTTGAATGTTTTTAATGTGCTTAGAATTATGATATATAAAAGTAAGTATGAATCTATCTTTATAAAAATATCCTCCATCCTTTTATCTATATCTGTGTAGAAAAAAGTCAGGAGTGAGATTCACCTAGGATGATCATTTTTAGGTGGGTATTTTTTTGTTTTTCTTTGTACTTGACTATATTAATTGACTTTTGTTTGAGGTCCATGCTCTTTTGAAGTTGGGTGGGAGGAAGCGTTCTAAAAACAAAGTTCAAAGAATTGGTAATGTGGGTGGGCCCTTTGTATATGCTGCTTCCTATAGTGACATTTTGCTTTGTAACTCCTAAGGAAGGAATTTAATTCTTAATTTCACCATACTTCCTTTTCTTCTTGTTATTTTTCATGAGCTGCTGTTCCTTTAACCCACATCATCTTAACTCACCTTAACATCTCGTTTCATACAGCTCAAAAACGTTGTATTCTTTGGGGAGTAACAGGAAAAACTGAACACCAGTATCATCCCTAGTGACTTGCTCGGTATACATCTGAAACAAATGGAAAAAGAAGCCATTTGGAGTAGCTGACAGTCATCTTGCAAGAGGATGCCAGAAAGACTCAGCAACATGGGAGTTTTGCACATGAATTGGCCACAGTCCATTGGAGGAGCTGAAAGGTTTCTTTCTTTGTGCTTCTGTGAGTTTGGAAATGAAATGTCAACCCTTTCCCTGCCCAAGTAAAATTGCTGGGCAACAGAGCTGTGGTTCAGTATGAGCTTATGCCGATCAAACCCAGATGCCAGCCATGGCAGATGAGAGAATGCAGCGGCAGACTTTACTCAGTGAGCGTTTGTTGTAAGGACCATTCAGCATTATGTTTGTGGAAACCCGTGGAAGCCCTAGATTCTGGTATGGCATGCGAGAGGGCGACCCAGACTCCCTCTGTGTGTGTGTGTGTTTGTGTGTATCCCACAAAGGGTTTCAGAACACCCCACATCCTTGACTTGATTAGTCTAAAAAGATGAATGCCAGCTTGAGGTGTCTCAGCTGTCGAGGAAGCCATATGGTGATCACAATGATTGTTTCACTGATCAAATCAGGAATTGAACAGAACGTGTAGAGCAATATCTAGCACAGGGAAAAGCCCCCCAAATGATTATTGTTTTAAAAGGAAGTAAATTTTTCAAGGCCACCATACCTGCATTTTCCTGGCCAAATAAGTCTTTCATTTGGGCCACCTGTCCCTTCCATCACAAAGGTTTCACTGGTGCTCCTAGGGCAGGTCCCTCCTGTGCTGAATGTCATGTCACCTTCAAGAAGGAGACCTTTACCTACTCATGTAGACTACAGCACTCCCCTTCTTTGTCTCAGCATCCCCTGGACTGCTTCATAGCCATAGTCCAGTTGAAAGACTCCAGAAGAATGGCTACCTGGACATTAGGGTGGACCTGACATTTTCCATAGGGCCCCTTCCTCTCATTCCAAAGAACAATCCCTTTCCTGTTCTGGAACATACTCCTTCCTTTGAGTAAACTACCCTTTGCCTACCCTGAGTCTGGCTGAGCCTAGCCCTCTGGCCACAACAATGGACATATGATTCAGAATAAGGTCCTGGGACTCTAAATTTGAACACTGAGACAGAATATCTCATTAATGAGTTGTTTGAATACCTCCAAAATTCAGATGTTGAAATCGTAACTCCCTATGAGATGGTATTAGGACGTGGAGTCTTCTGGAGGAAATTAGGGTTAGATTAGGTCATGATGAGATCAGTGCCCTTATATTAAAAAGAAGAGGAGACCAGGGATTTTCCTGTGTGTCATGGTTAAGGAAGGCTATATGAGGACATCACCAGGAAGAGGGCCCTCAGCAGGAACCTGAACCTGCTGGCATCCTGATCTTAAGACTTCTAACCTCTACAACTGGGAGAAATGTCTTGCTTAAGCCCTTTAATTATGGTATTTTGATATAGTAGCCCAAGTGGCCTAAGACAATCCTTTTCTCTAGCGTAAACTAGGCTGGGATGGCATGAAGATGACTCATCCACAGCCCACCTTCCCTTGACCTTGTGTCTATAGCAAGAGAAAATGACGGTAATGTAGAGAGCAGAGAAGTGGCAGCACAGAGAGGCAGAGAACCAGTGTAAGAGAGGAGGTGGAGATGATGTGCAGTGCTGGATCAAACCATGCCTGAAGCTAGAACCAAGCTTGTCTTTCCCAGTAATGCAAATTTATTTAGAGCTGAATTGGAATTAGTATTCTGTCACTTGTAAATAAAAGAAACCTGAGGAATTTTCAAATATGCCTGGGACATTTGCCTTTGGTCAGATTGTCAAGTTGCTCAGTGCTTTCTGCCTCCATGTAATATATGGGCTTGTTATTTTGCGGTGGGGTTAATAGAAGACAATTGAGAAATACACCTAAACTGGAACTACCTGGGGGTCCAATTAGGTCATAATTATTTGGATTGAGTTTTTGTATTTGGTTAGCTATTACTTCCTTCCTAAAAAGAAAAAAAAAACAGTAATGAATATTACCCAGAATTTTCAATGCTAAATCTACATATCGGTTAACTCATTTACCCCACAGAGTAACCACACAGTAGGTGCTTATTAACTCCATCTATAGACGAAGAAACTGAAGCTTAGAAATGTTGCTCCATCTGCCCAAGGAGCGTGTGTCTGAAAAGTAGACATGACATGTGAACCCAAACAGGCTGACCCCAGAGCCTGCATTCTAGCTACAGAGTGTATCAGTTCAGAGTACAGAGAATTTGGAGTCTGACGGACCTGAGGTCAAGTCCAAGTCTTGCCACAGCCCACCTGCAGGGCTCCAAGCACACTAGTTAAGTTCTCAGAAGGTCACATTCTCTTCCGTCAGCCCAGATGATGAGATTGCACTCCCTGCTAATAAGATTCTTGCAAGGATCAAATGAGGCAGTGTTTGTAAATCTGGCATGTTGCCCTGCTCACCTGGACAGGCGAAAGCTTGGTGGTATTTTCATCATGGTCTATGTTTGGCCAAACTCAGCTGACTGTCCCCTGTATCTTCTTTTGTGCAGATTCTGGTTCTTCTCATCTTCCTGGGTATAAGGCTAGAAACTTAGCATGGGCAGCATGGACAGATCTGGATTCTGGTCCTGCCCTTGCAGTTTAGAGTCTGGGTCACCTTGGATAAATTCACCCCTTGAGTGTTTGTTTCCTCGTCTGTAAGATTCACAGTGTTGTTATGAGGATTGTGTAACATGAATGTGTTTATTGCATGCAGTGCTGTACCTGGCACTTGGCAAATGCTAATTAAGTTGTGATGGTGAAGAAGTTAGGAAGGTACCTGTTCCTGGCAGGTAGTTACTCCTTTCTCAGCACACTCCAGCTGTACCTGAACACAGAAAATTATATTATCTGAGGGGCATCTGTAGACTGTTTGCAAATGTCATCACTTAAGGCTTTTTAAAGCTCCTTTCAGTTATTGATTTAATTTGCTAAATATTCAGGATTGGTGGGAGAGCAAATTAAAAGAAAACGACTTAAAATATCTCAAATTTCAGAAAATAAAATGTATAATGACACACTAAAACAGTAGTGTGTCTTGTCATTTCCCTACATTGTTAAACTGAACATTATTAATAGAAGTATCTCCACAGGCAGGTAAGAAACAACACTGCAAACAAATGAACACCTTTGGTATATAAGGCACTATAGTAGATGCCTTGCAGACAAAAATATGAATCAGACATACTCC
This sequence comes from Scalopus aquaticus, assembly GCA_004024925.1. Lineage (NCBI taxonomy): Eukaryota > Metazoa > Chordata > Mammalia > Eulipotyphla > Talpidae > Scalopus > Scalopus aquaticus. Next base: position 37,406 of record PVIJ01012071.1, read on the forward strand.
CTGCACTGCAAGAATTTGCAGTCTAAGAATGGAGATAAGACATGTTCTTAAATAACTATGCTCGAAAATATGCTCTATAAAGAATGTAACACAAGCTGTACAAGGAGTACAAACTAAATGCTTTGGGAAGCCAGAGTGGGGTCTGTGTCCTTTTGGTTGGAGGCATAGTGTAAAAGCAATGAGATTCAGGAGTGAGGAGTGACTGAAAACCTGGGCAACACTGTCACCCCACTTGATCTGGTAGGTATGCGTACATTACATATATAGGTGCCTTTGCAGCATACACACCTTTTCAAGTACACATGGAGCTCTCCACAAGTTACACCATGTGCTGGACCACTAAAAATTGTTTAAGATCATTGGTCTCAAGATAGATTCTGGGAATGCGGGAATGGCAGCTGCATAATTTTTGACTGTCTGTGAATTCCCACATAAAAACTGAATGACTAGATAGATAGCAAAACCAAAAATTCATGAACAGTTTTACTGCAGAACTAGATATATTTGTTTTCTAGGGCAATAACAGATTACCACGAACTATAGAAATTTTTCTTTTATAGTTCGAGAGACTAGCCCATAGTCAAGCTGTTGGCAAGGCTGTACTTCCTCTGAAGGCTCTAGGGCAAAATCATTTACCTCTCCTTAGCTTCTTAGCAACTGACAAAAGTGTTGCCAGCAATCCTTGGTGTTCCTTGGCTTCTGGCACCATAACTCCAATCTCTGCCTCTGTCTTACATGGTTGTCTTTTTCCTGTGTCTCCAAATCTCTCTGTTCTTATAAAACTGTCAGTCATTGGATTTAGGGCCCACTGTTAATCAATATGACTGCATCATAACTGGATTATATCTTCAAAGACCCTGTTTCCAAATAAGGTCATATTTACAGATACCAGGTATTAAGATTTAAGAATATCTTTGGGTAGACACAATTTCATCCATAACACTGCATGTTAACTATATGACCATGAATGTTGTCCCCTCAGAACAATAACAAAATAAAGCTGTCTGCACGCTCTTTAATAATATCCATTATTAAAGTTGAACTCTTAGCACAGTAAGGCAATAAAAAAGAAAAAAATGTATAAAGGTGCTAGGAAGAACTAGAACCTTTAATTTGCAAATGATGTATGAAGAAAAGCCTAAGAATTCTACAAAGACTGCTAGTGCTAATAGCTGAATTTAGGATATTTGCAGAATACAAGATCAATATGGAAAAATAAATGTTGTTTCTACAAGCTAGCAAAGAACAATTAGTCCTTAAGGGGATGCGGAGAAAGGAACCCTATTACACTGTTGGTGGGAATGTAAACTGGGGCAGTCATTTTGGAAAATCATCTGGACTTAACTTAAAAAAAAAAGAAAATGAAAATTCCATATGACCCAGCAATCCTACTCTTGGGCATCTATATGAAAAACTTGAAACCATCAACTCAAAAAAAGATTTGCTCTACAAAGTTTGCAGTATTATTTATAATAGCTAGGACATGGAAACGACTAAGAGCCCACCGATAGAGGATTGGATCAAGAAGATGTGGTATAGCCACACAATGTAACATCAATCCTGCATAAGAAAAGAAGAAATGTTACAATTTACAACAAAATGGAAGGAGTTCTAGGAAATTCTTCTAGTAAAGTAAGAATGTCAAAGACAAATATTGCATGATTCAACAAAGCAAATACTTATAAATACTAGTGGACACTAATATATGAAGAAAATCTTGTGAGATTGAGATTGAGGGGGAGGGACAAATAGTCAAAGGAGTATGGGGTGCAGTGGGGAGGATGTCAGTATGTATTTCTAAATAAATAATAGTGTCTAAATGTTAAAATGCAGTATAGAGATTAGGTTTTGAGGGAGTTCGGAGAACAGGGCTTAGAGATGTCAGGAAAGGATTCTTAAAGATGGGGACTGTGAGGCAGGGGAGAGGGAGAAACCAGGGTAGATAACGTGGGACAACAATGCACCCACCCACCTGCAGGGGAAGGTCAGAGATCTTGGGGACCAAAATTGTTCCCAGATTGTTAAGGTACTTGAAATTCAAGCAGGGAGAAAGTTCATTTGCCTTTGAATTGCTAAGGAAACTTGACTGCTCTGCAAGGTAAAACAGGCAGAGTGGTAATGAGTCCTCAGAAAGAAATGTATGTGTGTGTGTATGTGTATGTATATATGTGTATATGTGTATATACACATATAATACAATAATAAAGAAAAAATGTAGTAAGATATGTGCAAAACCTTTACATTGAAAACTATGAAGTGTTTCTGACACAAAAGAGAGAAAACCTAAAATGTCTAAAGGTATACCGTGTTCATGGGGGAGGAGATTTGCTGATGGTGTCATTTCTTCCATAATCCATCTAATAATTAAATGCAACCCTAGGCAAAATAGCAGCATGTCGATATGGTATCAATCTTGATCAACAACAAAAAAATAGATAAATTGGACTTCATCAAAATTAAAAATGTTTGCTTCTTTTTCCTCTTTTACACACTAATGGAAAGCTCTAGTACCATGTTAAATAGAAGTAGTAACAGGACAAATTGTCATTGCTTTTGTGAAAGGGAATGCTTTTACATTTTCACAGTTATATATAATTTGGAAAATTGCTATATTTTTGGTAGCTACCATTTACTAGGTGAAGTACTTTGAGTTTGCTATGGATGTTAATTATGAACTTTGAGTTTGCTATGGATGTTAATTATGAAACAATTCTGTATTACCAGAGGTTTTCTACCTCTATTGAGATGATCATATGGTTTTCTCCTATAACCAGTTAATACGGTAAATCTAATTAGTATACTTGATAATTTTAACAACATTTAGCTGTACTTTTAATATACTTACAGGGAATCCAATTTGGTAATGATTCATTTTTAATAGATATTTCTGGATTCAGTTGACTAATATTTTATTTAGGATTTTTGCATCTATATTTAAAAGTGAAACTAGCCTTTAATTATTACATTTTCATATTGTCCTTACCTGATTTGCCATCAGAATTATTTTACCTCCTAGAATAAGGAGGGCAGTATCCCTTCTTTTGTATTCACTGGAACAGTTTGTTTCAAGATAATGATTTTCTGTCCTTTCAAGTTTGGTCTGACCGCTAAAGCCTTCTGGACTTACTGTGTTGTTTTATTTTATCTTTTTTTTTTTTTTCCTTGAGGGAGAGAAGATACTCAAACCCCCGATCCAATTATCATTCTAATCAAAATTTAATTTCTTCTTGAATAGTTACGTTATTTTTTCTAAAAACTTTTGCATTTTGTTTATGTTTTCCACTTGCCAGTTATGTACGTCAACTAGAATTATGCACAAAAGCCCCCGAGAGCCTGCTCTGAGTGCAGTGGATAGAAGCCACCAAGACCCACCCTGCCTTTTTCTAGAGGGAGGAGGTGGCCACACTCAGCTTCCGACAGAACCATTAGGGCCCTTCCTTTGGCCAGATGGTCTACAGCTTCCCGCCTCGTATTTCAGGCACCGCACAACTGACTTTCTCAGCAGCCACCATAAACAGGCACTTAAATTCAGATGGGTCGACGTGCGCCCAGGGCCTGCCACGATGAAAGGAGAGTGACACGTGCCTTGTCTCCTCTGCTGAGCTTTGTGTTGTAGGTTTCCCAAAACAGAGTCAGTTCCTTGCCTCAAATTGCAGCACATTGTGAAATTCATCCTGAGCTCAGAACCCTGACAGGTGGTGACAATGAAGGAAACTCTTGCCTGACATGAGAACATAATTATTCTCAATGCCATTATTTCACCACTCTTTTACAGCTTATGTCCCATTGGTCATTTCTAATTACACATTTGTGCCTATCCCCTACCCCACATCTCCTCTTCCCCCATCCCCCAAGTGCACTAAAGATTTATTGTGGTTCTGTTTTTCCTTTTATTTTGGAATACTTTCACTTGTAAAACCATCCCATTGATGTAAGGATCATTCATCTTCCCATTTAGTAGATGAGGAACGTGAGACACAGAAATACTGGGCGACTCACTCCAAACGATGGAGGATTGTTGGTGATGACGCTGCCAATTCTTGGCAGGTCAGAGGTGGGAGTTCTAGGATTTCAACCCAGCCAGTCAGCTCTGCATTCCGTGTTCATAACCCTCATGCAACAGTGCCTTTCACAGGACATGATCCTTTCCTGGTGTTTTTAACTCCATCTTTTAGGCCTTTAATGGCTTTAAACACAGTTATTTCATGTTCTCTTTCAAATTGTTATTCTATTATGTGAAACTTCAGGCAATCTTTGGTGCTATTTGTTTTGTCTGCTGACTCTCATGGAGGAGTTTGTCATCCTGGTTTTGTTTGCCAGACCGTCTTTAGAGAAGCTCATTTTTCTGTGAAAATCTCTTATGCCCTTTGTTTGAGATGTGTCCCTAAAAGCTCTTTTGCATTTGCCACAGAGAAATCACCATATCTGAAATCTTTTTCATCATTTGTCATCTGGGAGCTCATTTATCATGGTTCCTAGATCATCTGCAAATTTGAACCTCCAAACTTGAGGGAGAATGAGACCTGGAGATTTTGTCTCTCCAATGGATATTTTCCCCCACAAGACAGAAGAAAATTCCTTTGTTTCTCTGTACCGTTGGATTAGTATTTTTCCTTCTCTACTCTTCAGTGAGGGTGCAGCCTTTAAAAACTACTTCAATCAGGAACCCAGACACCCCCAGCTGCAGTAACATCTTCCATCATTTCCATTCCCTTTCATCTTTGTTACTGACATACACCTTCCTTCTCTCTTATTCATTCATATATTTCAAAATAATTTTTGCCATGTTTCATTAAAAATTTCTAGGCAGTGTGCCAGGAGAGTTTCAGATTATCTTTTCTCCTTAGGAGAATGGAGGTCTCATTCCACCCTTTAAAGAAGTATGACATTATTTTCTTGATAAGAGTAATAAAAAATTTGTGACCTGCGTAAAAGGTCTAGGATGAGAATGTAAACTACTCACACCATACCTAGAAGTGACCACTGTTTCTACACTTCCTTCTTTTAGTCCTCTGTGTGTCTATGTATGTATATGTTACACAACTGAATTCATGTATGTATGTGTATGTATACACACATGCATATATACACACATATAGACATATATCAGTTTACTACTTTTTTTCACCTGATACTATATCGTGTTATTATTATATCATTGAAATTCATTAAAAAACAACCAATGAAAGAACACTTCTGTCTTGAGAAGCTTAAAGACAGATGGAAAATATCTTCATGCATACATGTGACCAGCTCTTCTGCTTTTCTGCACCCCATAACCCAGAAATGAAAAGGGACTACCTATTCTAAGAGCCATACACACCCAACAAAGTTCATGCATGAGAGAAGATTCCATTTAAAGCAATATGATATTGTATTTCTCCCATAGAACTGCTTTTCACTGACTAGTCTCCACTATAGTCTCAATATGGTGACTGGTCTCCAATTTGCTTCTTCCCAATTCTATTTCTTGTTGAAAATTGCTCTCTTAGACAACTTGGAATGTCTGAGGTGGTCCTCTAACACAGTTGCTAGATAAGGACTGGAGAGAACAGAATTTAATAGCAAGTCTCTCCATGGGCCAAGGTACAAAAATGACCTGAAAGCAAAGATGGGGAATGATAAGTATGCCTGATGGAATGACATTCTCCTTCCCTCCTTCTGAGAGCAGCTTGGCTTCAGGAGGACAGGAATTGTGTTTCACTTGGTCTTGCAAATGTAGGTCTAACTTTGGCACAGCCTTTCCATCTGCCCTCCAGCATCCATTACCCTGATTGACTTAAGGAGAGTGGAAGGCAGGAGGAACATTAGTGAGAAGATAATCCTGGAAATTCTGAGAGGCAGGCAGACTTGAAAGCTAGAATGCCTTCTTGGGAGACTTCCCAAGAAATCAGCTCACACTCATGCAGCATGATGAAATTGCTGTGTGAATTTCCTCTAAGATAACCCCTCCCCAATTTAGTTAGTGCCATGTGATGTCTCAATCAAATATATTTGTGTTCCAATTTGGTTCTTGTAAGTCATATCAGTTCCAAGTTAGGTTCTTGAAATTATAGAAGTAACAGTCTTAAAGTCTAACACATTTAATTTACAATAGCCAGAGCCCATGATAGAAAAAGAAATGTTTCAAAAGTTTCAAAAGGCTGTCCCTTAAGATGATCAAAGCACAATGTTTATGTTGCAAACTCGATAAAAGGGATTAGGAGAATAGACAACTCTGCTTCCTGCAGGTTATAGTCTGCTTAGTTTTTAATTAAAAACCTTTTTATTAAAAGATATAAAAATTTTCAGATTGTGTCTTAAACTGGGGCATAGAAATGTCTGAAAATGACCAAAAGCCTGTGGAAGTCTGTCATGCAGATCGAGGGGGGTGGAAAGTGGCCATGAGGACATGACAAACCAGAACCAGATGTGCTACATCACGTCTTGGTTACCCCTTTCTCTAGGGGGACTGGCATAGACTAAATTCCTTCCCAATGCCAGGATGCCCACATCCATAGATGTCAATATGTAGACAAAGAAATGTATGAGAATAACCTGAATTGAGGGAAACCTAAAATGCCTGGAAAATGCTGGAATGCCTGAAAATTTACCTGAGGCTTACATTACTGCTTGCTTCTTTTTTTTTTTTTTTTCAATCTGATGGAACAAGGGCTCAACATTTATATTATAGGACAATAAAGTTCAGTCGCCAGCTTGTTTGAGTTTATGGCCTGTGAAAATCTTGCTCATCAAATTGTAAGAAGCAACCTGAGGGAATTTATTCTGAGCATACAGGTTGGGTTACTCATGGAATCAACAGGGAAAAGTGTGAACTGGGCTCAGAAAGAACTAGGCAGGCACTGGAAAGCCACCAGTGTTTTTGTTTTTTTTTTCAACTCTCTGGCTGCTTTTCACTGTATATCTACTTCCCTCTTTTCTCCCTGAGGATCAGCTTTCTTCTCTTCCCCATCCATATGCCAGAGTAGAGTGGCATCTAGATCTTACGTTATGTGACACTGTTCTAACCATATACAGGTTATTCTCACTTCCAGTCTCTTTGCCTCAATTCCAAACTCTTGAACAAAAATTTGATTGACCCACTTTTGTTCCTTGTCTGTCTCCCTCAAGTCTGTCAACAGTGCCCCAAGGAACAGGAGCCGGTGGTACAAACTTGACTGCTGTGAGGCCATCACCCTGATGCAGAGTGCAGTTCCTCAGGAGTTGGAAATGGGTGTGAGCTGGGGAGAACTCCTAAAAGATGATGCTGTATCATTCACAGGGAGTCTTGTGCCTCACTTTTCACATCTATCAAGTAGAAATAATATTGATAATAACCCTACTTTTAAGTGAAGGCGAAGGGATCTAACATATTGACTGCTCTCCATATGCCAGACATTATAGGAAATTACAGGTTGTGTTTGTTCATCCTGGAAAAAAAACCTAAGGGATGGGCATTTAATTTCCATCTTTATCCATAAGAAAATCGATGTTCACAGAGGTTAAATGTCACAGCTAATAAGGGGCAGAACTTAGATCTGAATCCAGACCAAACCAGCACAGCAGCAGGGGAAAGAGCTATTAAGATTGAGATCATGTCTGAAAGGTGTGCATTGCAGTCTCAGCTATTAATAAATTGCCTGCAACAGTATCTTACATGTAATAAATGCTCAGATTTAAGTTTCATTAATAAGAGCACCTCACCCTTCAATTACAGCAGAAATCTTATCATCGTGGAGTATCTACTCATTAATCCACCAAACACCTCTGGAAAGTGGGTACCACCTGCTTTAAGAAGATTTTGCCAAACACATTTTATTAAAAATGAGAAGAGATGAAAACAGCAACCAGTTACAGTTTTAACTGTAACTGACCTTCAGTAACCATTTGATGCAATGGATTGAGCATCTAAAGCTTTCATCCTGCTTCATGTTGAGGTGTGAATTTGCCAGCTTCAAGCCCCTTGTCAGAGTCTTAGACTGTATCTGTGCGCTCTGATCTTCTGCCCTCCTAAAGCTAAATATAACTCTTTGATTGGCGCTGAGCAGATGCACAATGCTCAGAATTTCTTTGTAAATGTTTGCCGAATGAGGGATTTGTCAACAGGTAACGATTAATCACCTACTGGATTCTCAGCCCTGAGAATATTAAAGTTCTAACATACAACCTATGCCTCCGAGAGCAGGCAGCATTTTCTGTGCAATCAAAAACCTAAGAACTTAGTCATTAGGGAAATGCAAATCAAAACACAATGAGAAACCTCTTAATACACTCTAGGATGGCTGTAATTGCACAAATGGAAATTAAGTATTGCAAGGAAAGGGAGAAATTGGAACCCTCCCACGTCATTGGTGAGAATGTTGTCACTGTGGAAAACAGTTTGTCCGTCCCTTATTAAGCTAAACATTCAATGACTATGTGATCCAGCAATTCCTCTCCAGAGTTCACACACAAGCATTCATCCCAGCACTATTCATAAGAACAAAAGGTGGAGACAACCCAACGGTCCATCAACTGATGAACGGGGAAACAAAATGTGGTCTATGTATATCATTCCACAGAAAAGGGAATAGAGGACTGAGAAATGCTACAATGTGATAGTCCTTGAAAACTCTGTGCTCGGTGAAAGATACCAGATCCAGAAGGCCATCGAATGTATTATTCCATTTCTAAGGAGTGTCCATATGTATTGCTATATGTGTAATGTTATGTTTATACGAATATAGGAAGAACTGGAGAGCCCTGACCAGTGATGAGCGCCTCAGTGAGAAAGGCCTTGAGATTCTGCCTGGGTGTCCACAGTGGAGCTTCCTTCTAAGAGGTGGAATCAGAACACATTAGCCTCGGAGCTGCTGCTGGGAATTGGTCCATCTGGTTATTTTAGTTGAGTTGGGAAAATAAACGCCACCACAAGCATATACTGATGTATCAGTCACCCCCAGCTCTTGTATGCAAAAATAAATAAATCATAAAAAAAAAAACAACGAACAGGTAGGTCTACTGAAATACACTGTTGAGGAGAGCTGCACCATGTGAGTTAGCTCCCTGGCCAAGGATGGAACTCACGCAGCAGTGGCTGGTGGTAGCTTGATAGCACTGACTTTAACCCCTGTGCCACCAGAGAGGTCCCAGGATACAGGGAGTTTTAAAAGGTCAAGCAGGGAAGTGGTCTGAGGGAGATAACTTGAAACTTTTTGGATTGGTTCTTGCATCCTTCTATCTGTCCATGATTGGTAGGCAAGACTCGAGACCAAAGGCTACAATGTGAAGTTCATTGTCACCATCGGCAGATGATTTCTTGTTTTCTCATAGTCACAGAATTGCTGAGTCAGCCTGTTCAGTTTTCACCTAGAAGTCTCAAAATAGCAGTTTGAGATAAGATGGAATCTGACTGAAAATCCAAAGCCAGGCATTATAGTCAAAATTAGAATTTCCAAAAAACTCCACTGTTCTTTAAAAATAGTGTTATTGTGACTCATGTTCAACTTCCTATACTCTGTAATTCACCCCCGCCAAGAAGTTTTTTTCAATTGTTCGTCTCTCTAAACTCATATAATTCTAAATTCTTTCTTAAGAGTAGTGTTTTGCACTTGTCTATATAGAGAAAATGGTCCTAAATGTTGAAATAGGCATTACTGGGGGTATCTTCCCATGTTTGAGATGAATGACCCTGTTATGCTGGCCATGAGTGGACACCTGATCCAAGGTGAAGGGATCAGATATGACTGACTTTAATAGGAATGAGGATTATGGGAACTGATGAGTGGAAGCTGCCACTGTGGAAAACCCTTCTCACCCACAAGTCTGGCAAGGCAGAGAAAGAAGATATTTAAAGAGAAGTGAACTGGGCCTCCCTGGTGGCACAAGGGGCTAAGTCTCAGGACGATGAAGCTATCAGCAGCCACTGCAGCATGAGTTCGATCCCCCAGCCAAGGAGCTGACCCACATGGCGCAGCAGACCTCTCCTGCCTCGACTGCTGCTCCCCTCAGCAGTGTATTTCAGTCAATCTGCCTGTTCTGCTCCCCACTCTGTCTCTGGTGAGTCCTTTCAACCCCCCATACCTCTGGTCTACACCCCAGTTTTTAAATGCATAAATAAATAAATCTTTAAAAAATAGAGAAGGGATCTGTGAGATGTTCTGGAGTTTTAGACACATTCCCCAGGCTTTTCTTCTCTTTTGCCTAAACTTACCTTGAATGAGTTTCTGTTATTGATAATCAGAAGATCATTTACTAAGAACTTACTTCTCTAGTTCACTTTGAACACCAAGCATTAACGATAATCCTTGATTTTTTCTGGATTAATGAAGCACAGTTACAGTCATTCTGAACTGGAACCATCTAATTCAACCCATTCATTTTATTTTATTTATGTTTTAAAGATTTATTTATGTATTCATACAAGAACTGGGATGTAAGCCAGAGGTGTTGGGGGTGGTGAGAGGGTTCACCAGAGAGAGTGGGGAGCAGAACAGGCAGATTGACTGAAACACACTGCTGAGGGGAGCAGCGGGCGAGACAGGAGAGGTCTGCTGCGCCATGTGGGAAGTTCCCTGGTCAGGGATTGAACTAGTGCTGCAGTGGCTGCCGAGAGTTTAATAGGGCTGTGTCTTTAAGCCCTGCGACACCAGACAGGCCCTCAACCCATTCATTTTATAGATGAAGCAAGGATGCCCAAGGAAGTAAAACGATTTGCCTAGTCACACAGTTAGGGGTGAGGTAGCAGAGCCAAAACTCAAGCCAAGGTTTTTTGAATGCTAATCTGGAGTCCTCCCCACTCAGTAAGGTTGCCTTTTCATGAAAACTGCACTGCACTTGTACAGAGAATGCACCCCATTCTGCGCCTATTCTGAATGATGCGCTACTTGCGCCAGCAGGGCATGTCTCTTCCCAAACACAGGGGTGGGCGGACGCAGGAGTGGGCAGGTGATCAGATTGCGCACTTGGAGGATCCAAGATCTCTGGGCTCAATGATTGGTCCAGGGACAGGCTTCTGCTCAAATAGAACTACCTAAAGATATTTTAGGGAAAATAATCAATTATTTAGAGAAAAAGAAACATTGCAAATTTCTTGTTTTCTGAGTCCTGAGCCACTAAGGATCATGTGGGCTTAGAACTGCTAGGGATTGTCTTTTCAGCATGACAAGAATGTCTGCTGAGGAACAGGGCCAGGCCAGAGGAAAACAGAAGCAAAAAATGGAGAGAGACAGAATCCCAGCAACTATTTGTGCACCAAAGTCAACCACGTGGAAGTTTTCAACTTCTCCATCACCTACCCTGTGCATTTCCTGTTTTGCTTAAACTAGTTTGATTTGACTTTCTAGTATATGCAACTAAGTACAGGAGACTACCAAAATGTTGATTACTAAATGTAGTTTGATTTTACATACTTTGGCTTCTTAATTTTATATGCTACAAAGAGGATATATCTTTGGATTGTTACAAATAAAAGTTAATTATTGTGGTTAAAAGTTTAATTTGAGTTATTGAGGTTATAATACAAAAAATAATAGCAAAAAAATACAATTGTTTATGTGATTTTATTTTCCAAGGAATAAGAATAATTTTGTCCCCAAGCGGTAGTCTTTAGACATTTTTTGTGTTTGATTCTGGGCTCCTTTTACACTCTCAGGATACCAAGAAACTTTTGTTTATGTTGGGTACAACTGTCAATATTTACTATATTGAAAATATAAACAGAATTTTTGCACTATTTATTGATTTAATTGATGACTGCGAAGATGAATACATTCCATGTTAATATATCTTAGTATTACTATAAAATTAGTTTTGACTTTGTAATCCCGATATTTGTTTTAAAGTAAATTGTTGGTTTGTGTTAGAATATAAGAAAAAAAATCATGATTCAGGATAGGACTTGGAAAGTGATTTTATTTGCTTTAGTTAATAATACTGGAGTTTGAAAAGTAGTTCTATAACGTGTTAAAATCTTAGCAAAGTTTACCAGTTTTGGTGGACTTGTTGCATTTGGTTTAGTGAGTAATATCTTCACCTAGAATATAAAAGATTCTCATTACTTGCTATGTTATCTGCCTGGATAGCAATGATTCTAGGTCTTGCCAAAATAGTTCCCTGTCCTTTATATTAACTTTATTATATCCTTAATTATATAGAAGAAGTTTTTTTCACTCATGAAAGAGCAGATTCTTTTTCACTGCATTTCCATCTAAGTTTTTTTTAACGCTGTATCATGACTAAATTAAGTGGTAATCAATTTTTGTTTCCCATTCATGACCCTATTTTAATGAAGTATTCAAATTTCTAATGAAATTTTTAATCCTCTCCAAATTGGAGCTAAATTTAGAAAAAATAAAAATAAGATCAGAACTGGGGGGGTGGGAGGCACCCTTTATCATAATTTTAAAATATTTTTAGTGCAGTAAAATATACAAAATATAAAAATCTTTTTAGTCTAGTAATATATAACAACATAAAATTTACCATTTTAACTATTTTTTTAAGATTTATTTTATTTAGGCATACAAGCTGGGATGTAGACCAGAGGTGTGGGGTGGTGAGAGGATTCACCAGAGACCGAGTGGGGAGCAAAACAGGCAGATCAACTGAAGTCCATTGCTGAGGGGAGCAGCGGGCAAGATGGGAGAGGTCTGCTGCGCCATGTGGGAAGCTCCCTGGCTGGGTATCGAACTTGTGCTGCAGTGGCTCTGGCTAGCTCCGTAGTGCTGTGCCTAACCCGTTGAGCCATCGGGAAGGCCCCATTTTAACTATTTTTACTTGTACACTAAGCCAAGATACCTTTTACACCTTAAACTATCTTCAGATTTTCCAGAGGGTCCCTGGACATTACAAAGAATTGTTCTTTCACCTTATAAAGAGAGATGCTTAAGTTTCATGTGTTACTATTGTAGGAGTTGCAAGATATCAGTTGTCAAATTGCAAGAGACATTCAGCTTTCCCTAAATTAAATTTGTATATAAAATATTGTTAATGTGTTTCAGAGATTGTATGCTTTCTAGGAAGTCCCTGGAGATGTGTCAACATGTCGATCCATGATCTGATTTTACCCTCAGGGAAAATGCTGATCGAAGCTCCTATGAAATAGTTGTGGTCCATTTCCCCATGTTTATTAGAGTCCTGGCAATACTTTGCCCGATGATATTAAACAACAACAGTATAGTGTTCTCAGTCACAATTTCAGTTACTATTTAACATGTTACCTAGGTCTGCCCCCAGCCTTATTTTCTTCACTTGAGTTCTGGGAGCAAGGAGCAGGACGGCAACAGAGTGAAGGGGTTGCCTTCCTGTATATGCACGCAGATCACAGCAGAACAAATCCAAGCATTTCTGATAACAGAGATGATTAGGGAGCAACTAGGAGCAGCATGCGGAGGAGAGGTGTGCTAGCCCCCAGTGGAACAGACCAAGCAGGTAGCCTGGCTCCCAAAGGTGAGCGCTGGCTGCTTGGCATGCCCCAGAAATAGTAGAGCAGAACTGGCAAACAACCCTGACATGGTGGGCCTAGACGACCTCAGCAAGTCCTGGAAGCAGCCCCAACCTGCTAGGCCCCTACAGACCTCAGCAAGTCCCAGGATAGGACCTGGAAGCAGGTTAGGCCCAGTAGGCCCTGGCAAACAGTAGCACAGGCCCTGACATGGGGCACAGATATGATAGGCCCCAGCAGATGCACTGGCAGGGCTAGTCCTCATTGGCCGTGGCTCTAGGAGCAGCCAGACAGAGGGATATTATTGTTTATCAAGACAGTCCCACAGATAAGAATGGGGTTGATTATTCCTTGGACAGTGAAGAACAGTGCAGACGTTAACAGGGTTGACACTGAAGAGATTTGTCACGCGCTTGACCAGCAAGGACGACACGGGGCAGCAATCTTTCAGCAAACCTGCAGCTTTATTCTTCTATTCTTCTTCTCCTTCTTCTTCTTCTCTTCTTCTTCTTATTCCCGCCCTCCGGGATCCCTCTACATTTATACATTTAGCGAGCCAATCAGCAAAAGGAGAAGCACAAACAACCAATCCGTACAAAGGTCAATCCCTGCTGGCCAATGGCGGTAAATGTCAGCCCCAGCGCCCAATCCGTGCGCTGTCCACGTGTACACCCTGCTGCACAAGCTGAGGCAGGAGGTGTCCATGCCCTCAGCAGCTGCCGGGTGGGGA
>PVIJ01012072.1:0-31372 GCA_004024925.1 Scalopus aquaticus
TACACAATGGAATACTATTCAGCATGGAAAGAAGATAAACACATGCAATTTGCAGCGACATGGATGGAATTAGAGGGGATCATACTCAGTGAAATAAGCCAGAAAGAAAGAGAAAAATATCGAATGGTTTCACTTATAACAGGACTATAGGGAGGCCGGGTGGGAGAGAGACAATCAGTGGGGGGGGGAGGGGGGAGGAGGGAGCTGGAGGGAGGGAAGGGAAAGGGCACAAAATGGAATAGAAAAGAACACAAGGGACCATGGAGATGGATCACGGGTGAATTGGTGGTGGGCTACCCAAGGGGAATGCAAAATGTAAAAGACATAAATAACAATAAAAATATATATTATATAAAAAAATATATAAAAAAAAAAGAATTATCAACCCAAACGTAACATAAAGTTTCAATGTCCCTCAGGACTATGGCAATGCTAAAGGCGCCCTTCCTGTACTGACAGAGAATCTTCTATGAACTTCTGGGGGAGAGATTCCTGCAGTCACCACAAGGACTTTGAAGCATTTTTTTAAATATATAATTTACACACTCACACACACACACACACACACACAATATCATTGTTCATTTTTGTACAAACTTTTTCTGGATTTAAGGGTCAAACCTGAATACCTACTGGAATCTGCATATAAATCTAAACTCACCTACCTACAGCACCCTTAAAACTTCCACTAAGTATTTAGGGTCAGGAAAGATTCTGTTCTGGAACTTGGCTAAGCTTTCCATCAGCTTGGCAGACATGAGACTCTGGCTAACTGAACTGTCTATTGTTTTAATTGCTCCATGCAAATCTCTGACAGGCTTATCTATTCCATTCCTCTCTGTAGATTTGGATCATTGTGTTTTACTTTAAATGTTGGTAGAGACATTTTCTAAATGGTGGTTAATGCAACTTATTTTGGAGTGTGAAATAAGAGCGCTGTAAACAATGAATGACTAGAGAATAAACAGATGAAAAATGAATGAATAATGAATCTATGCAGTAAGAGGTAATAAACATAAAAATATCACTGAGGAAATCAGAGAAATCCCAGGGAGGAATGGAGACTGTTAACAAGAGAATCGAACTGTACAACAAACGTGTAAGACAACCTCATTGGAGGGGGGAGAAGGTGCTGATCTAAGGCACTTTGGAAATGAGTGAAGTCTGCACCATGAAAGGCAACACAAACAATACATAGGGGCTGCACTCCAGTGGAAAAGAGTTTCGCACAGGGATACAGGTTAGCAGTTGTGATGTCACTATGCATATGTTTTTGCTTTTTTTAAGATTTATTTTTTATTTATACATACAAGCCAGGGTACAGGCCAGAGGCGTGGGGCGGCGAGAGGGTTCACCAGAGACAGAGCGGGTAGCAGAACAGGCAGCTCAGAAATACACTGCTGAGGGGAGCAGTGGGTGAGGCAGGAGAGGTCTGCTGCACCATGTGGGATTCTTCCCGGTTGGGCGTCGAACTCACGTCACTGCTGCCGACAGCTCCACAGAGCAGCGCTTAACCGCTGCTCCACCAGGGAGGCCCCCACTATGCATATGTACTGGGGCAGAAGAATGAAGTGTTAAAAGGCTCACAGCTGATGGGAACTGGGCTTCTCCTACAAGGAGGACTGAATGATTCATGGATAATGGATTAGAGTTGAAGATATCAGTATGAACTCACAGCTTAATGTAGACAGATGGTTACAGATAAAAATATTTATATATGTATAATCATGAGTGTGTGTCTGTGTATATATATACATATATATATATATAAATACATACATACTGAGTTAGTATATACACACACACACATACATTTGCTCAGTTAGCTGAGAAGACCTACAAGAAATGAGGTCCTGGAAGCATTGAGCACAGCTAGTATTCAGATCTTAATTTTCAATACCATTCTCTAATGCAAGGAGATGTTTATTCCTGGAGAAATGACTGACTAGGATTAGAGCAGGAAGTCTGTAAGGTGGCTGGAGCTGAAAGTAAAGTGCTCAGAAATTTAAAAAACTCACATTGATGGGGGTATGTCAAAGCAGCCCATGAGCCAACTGGAAGGACTTCCAATGGCCAAAGCTGGAACAATTTCAGCAACAAAATTAAGTAGTGTTGGATTAAAACACAAAGTAGAAAGTAAATATGCACGCATCCATACTAAGCTAAATTAGTAACTGAATAAATGAATAAATCAGGAGAGAAGACAAACCATTTGTATAGAAGAATTCCAAATAACTGATGTAGATATTCTGCTCTCAAGGAGGAAGAAGACTGCTTAAGTTTGGTCTGTGATTCTTCCAAAGAGCATGTGAGAAGAAAGAAAAATGAGTAATTTTACAGTGGAGAAACCTGACAAAACTACCTGAAGTCAAATGATCAAGGTCAATATCCACAGTCATAAATCATATTGATAGTAAGTGTTCTGAATATGATATGATGGAAATGGCACTTTTTCACTGTGGCCATCCTCTCAAAAACCCATAACCCTAATCAAGTCATGAGAAAAACATCAAAATCCAATAGAAGGCACACTACAAAATACTTCACTGGCAATCCTCAAAACTGTCAAGATCATCAAAAACAAGGAAAGTCTGACAAGCTGTCACAATCAAGAGGAATCTAGGGACACAGGACAATAAAATGTAATGTGGTATCTGGAATGGGATCTGGGGCGCAAAATAGACAACTGGTACAATCTTAGGAACTCCGAGTTAGCTGTGGATTTTAGCTAGTGATGTACAAATACTGGTTCATTAATTTTAATAAATATGTAGCACCAAGACACAATATTAATAGTAGGGGAAAGTGAGTATGGTGTATATGGAAACTTTCTGTACTATGTTTTCTATTTTTTTAAGTCCAAAAGTTGCTCTAAAAATCAAATTTATTTAAAAAAATGGATGGCTACCAATTTAGCCTTACAAATTATTGAACAGTTGCTATGTTTATTATATGATAGGCACTGTTACATTTGGGGACCTGGAGAAGTTTTTGTTTGTTAATTGAATTTCAAACATCAGAGATTTTAAAAATTTTAAAAATGGGGCCTCCTTGGTGGTGCAACAGGTTAAGTGCAGCACGATGAAGCAATCAGCAGTCACCACAGCACGAGGCTCTGAGAGGGGTGAGGAGAGACCCCACCCAGACCCAGGCCCCACAGAACTCCAAGGTTAGGCAGGCGGATGCCGCAAGTTCTAGGGAAGCTGTAAGGCAAAGTCAGAAGGGTAAAGGCTAGTAGTCAGAAGTTGTTAAAAAAAAAAAAAAAGTAGGGGGCCTCCCTGGTGGTGCAACAGGTTAAGTGGTTAAGCGCAGCACTGTGGAGCTGTCCGTTGTCTGCAGTGTGAGTTCGATGCCTGGCAGGGGAGATTCCCACATTCCCATATGGCACAGCAGACCTCTCCTGCCTCTCCTGCTGCTCCCCTCAGCAGTGTATTTCAGTCAATCTGCCTGTTCTGCTCCCCACTCTGTCTCTGGTGAATCCTCTCATCACCCCACACCTCTGGTCTATACCCCAGTTCTTGTATAAATGTCTTTAAAAAAATTGTATAAATAAATCTTTAAAAAAATTAAAAATGAGGATACATATGAAGTGATTAGAACAGTGGCTGGAACACAGTGGAACCTCAACGATTGTGTGGGGGAAAGTTGTGGTAGTAATGAAGATTATGATGTTTAGGTTGTGCTTTAATAACTCATTCATGGATATTACTAAAAAGACAAGAAACAACAGTGTTGGTGAGGATATGGAGAGAAGGAAACTCTTGTACACTGTTGGTGGGGATATAAACTGGTGTAGCCATTATGGAAAGCAGTAAGACGATTACTCAAAAACTAAAAACAGAAATTTCATATGTATGACTCAATTACCCAGTATCCAGATGTTTGCTGAAAGAATACAAAAATACTATTTTGAAAAGACATATGTATCTTCATGTGCAAAACAGCATTATTCATAATAGCCAAGGGTTAGAAACAACCTAAGTACCCAATGACAGATGAGTAGATAAAAAAGATGTGGTGTGTACACACACACAAACACACACACACACACACACACACAGTGGAATATTACTCAGCTGTAAAAAATATGATACATGGCAATTTGCAACAACATGAATGGACCTAGAGGGTATAATGCTTAGTGAAACAAGTCAGTCAGAGAAAGCAAGAAAAATACTATAATTTCACTCACACTCACATGTAGAAGATAAAGAAACAAAACTAATGAACAAGCAAAACAAAATAGAAAGAAATTCTCAGATTATAAGAATAAAACAGTGGTTACCAGAAGGGAAAAGGATTGGGTAAATCAGATAAAGCAGATCAATTTATGGTGAAGGACAACACATAGACTTTTAGTGGTAAGTATAATACAGTATTACACAGATGCTGATTTATAATGATTTACACGTGGAACATCTATAGTATTATAAAACGTTACTTCAATAAAATAATTAGAACTTCACAGGTATGACATATTCTGATCAAAGTATGCATACAGTGGCTCTTCTAGGCTTAGGCTGGTCTAGTGCTTTTTAATGAGGTGAGTCTTTAAGGATAAGTCAGGGTTTCCTGGGGGATGAAGGCAGAGGCAGTGTTTGGGAAATGGGACCAGCACAATTAAAGGTCTGGAAACCCCACACTGAGATGACAATAAAGGGTACTGCAGCAGTATATGATTTGACTTTACTGAAGACTAAGGCTTCCCTTAGTCCGGAAGGAAAATAAGGCTGGACTGGTCAGCACTGGGCAAATCACAAAAGGTATCATGTGTTAGACTGAGGAGCCTGAGCTTCTGCAGATGACGGGGAGTTACTGAGAACTCTCAGCCCTACAGAGAGGCAATCACATTTGCATTTTGGATAGACTCGCTCTAGCTGCAGGATGGAGTGGGACTGGCATACAACCAGATGGGATGCTATAAGGCCAGTGAGATTGGAGCTGTTTGAAAAGCGTGCCATTTTCCTGGGGGGCAGTTACAACCAACCCTCTGACTTCCTAAGTTAACTTCCTAAGTTAAACATACTGTTTTGAAGTGTCTGTCTAAATATTCTTTTTATGTGTATTAGCTATAAAGGTACAAGCTAACTTTGGCACAGAAATGCATCTGTGAGGCAGAGAGAAACATTTCCTTTATGACCGATTCTTGTTCCAGCCTTTCTTGCCAGGAGAAAAGAAAGCAAGCTATTGTAGAAATGAAAAATCTGTGAAACTTCAGGAGCTGCCATTTTGAAGATCTTTCTTTCTCATACATGGAGACATAGTATTTTGTAGATCTTGAGCATGGCCTAGTGTAAACTTTAGCAACAAGCTTATATTCTACTTACTCAGCAAGTTTACATGGAGAGTAAACCGAGGTTGGAGTTTAGGTTTGAGTTCTTGCCCCAGTTTGACTACTGGTCTGCTGTGGGAATTTCCATGATTCTTTGACACATTGGACCCATTACATTTTTTAAGTAGGAAATACACCCCAACATGACTACTGTGTCACTACACCATCACCATGACCATCATCACCAAGTCTCGCCTGAATCCTCCATCACTGGTTTGGGTGGGGATTGACTATAACCATGTTATAAAGGGAGCTTGCACTTGTCATCACAGATAGTATATGAATGATTTCCAAAATTGCAATGATGAACCTTTGATCAAATCCAGTGCCTTCACATACTAGGCATTCAGGAAATATTTGCTGACTAAAAATCAGGCTATTACTATGACCATGCCCGGCCTACTTTCCAGATGCACGCTCTGCAATATGGCAACAAGTCATCCTGACCCCTTCGTCCCCCTGGCTTTCTAGCAGACAGCTTAGTGAAATGTGAGCAGACTTGGACCACCAGCATCAGAACAAGTCTAGTCATGTTACTGCTAAGGACTCCAGACACACCCCAAAATATGTTCATGATTTCCTAGAGTGGACTTGATCATTGACCTTTTAATTTACTGAGAAAGGATATTCCTTCATGGAGTCCCATCCATCCATCCATCCGTCCACCCATGTCCATCCTTCCATCCTCCTATTCATCCATCCAGCATCATGTAAATCATTTTCTTATTCCTCAGTTAGAGGTTCTATGTTGTCCTTTGTGACTAGGACCAAACTGCCCTCTCCATCACAGATTCCATATTTTGCCCTAAATCATTAGGTATTAGTGTTTCCCTTCTTTCCCTTCAAATGGCCTTGGCCCTAGACTTGAACTAACTTTTCTCCTGTCAGGTAAAACAGTTATCTTTTCAAAGAGGACATTTTCTTAAAAGAAAAAGCAAAGCAACAAATACAAAATCCCCTGTAGACAGAATTCCAAACACAGCTAGCAGAAAGTCATCTATACAGTGTATTCTCTCCAGCCTCTCTTAAACTCTGTGCTCTACATGTGATCCTCTCTGTGTCTAAGCATTTAACACAAGGTCTGGTGCAGAGAAGAAAACATTTGCAGAGTAAAGATTCTCCTTCTTAAAAACCTCAGGACTAGATTCAGGACTCAGAGATAATTAGTGTTTTGCTACTCGAAGAATGATCTATGAAACAGCATAGTGGGGTTAGCACAGCAGAGTCCCACCCCCACCCCGAAGGTATTAAATCACAATCTTCATTAAATCATGACTTATAACTAGATTCTCAGTTAAGAATCACTGATTCTGTTCAATAGTTATGACATTAACTAAAGACTGGAATCATCTAAAGAGCTCAAAGGGTTTTTTTTTTTTTTAATACTAGAGTCCCTTAGACAGAGAGGATGATGTTATACAGTGTGGGAGTGTTACTTGGATATTAAGATTTTCAAAAGTTCCCCATGTCATTCAAATTATAAGTCAATTCTGAGAACCACTGACCTAGTCCAACTCTTGCACACGAAAGTCTTCAGGTCCAAGTAGATCTATGACAGTGTTTCATAGACACTGGGGCTGAACAACACGTAATCTACTGTTCCTTCCTAACCCTCTTCTCTTTCTCTCTCCTTAAATGGTCAACATCTCCAGTATCACAGATACTCTCATCTTACATCCACAAGGAACAAAAGCCCCAAATAGCATCTATTTTAGTTGTACAGTTCTACTCACCATCCAGCGATGATTTGAGCAAGTTGAGCTCAAGTTGGTAGAATCAGATTCTATCTTCTAGGAACTTGAAACTGGAACAAGGAGAAGAAGAGATGGTCTCAGGTTCCAACTGGTCCTCTCATGTGGAGGCAGGATGTGCAGGGTCATATTTTCCACCATGAGTACTTCTAGCCAAGAAAGTCTGTTAGGAAACAGAAGAAATAATGAATTAGGCACAAGAAGAGATGTACAGATAGTAAGTGGAGAAAGTCACTTATCAGGCATACTTCTGACTTCAGTAATTTTCCGACCTTCCCCTAGCGAGGCTTCATCTCATCATTTCATGAAGAATGACTGTTCCTACTACACCACCTGCATTTTCTCTTAGGCAGCTCAAGTTGGGTTTAGCCTTGGCCAGAACAAAAGAGTCCTAACTAACTAACTCAGAGACAGAGTAGGGAGCAGAACAGGCAGATCTACTGAAATAAACTGCCGAGGGGAGCAGTGGGCGAGACAGGAGAGGTCTGCTGCACCATGTGGGAAGCTTCCTGGCTGGGGATCGAACCCATGTTGCAGCAGTGGTAGTGCTGAGACTTAACCCCTAGGCTACCACAGAGGCCCTATTTTCCCTAATTCTTAATGGCACATTAGGATACATGTGAGATCATCAGTGAAGCCACAGTGACGGGATGAGCTTGTGTAGACTATCCAGCCTGAAAGAGGGGTAGGTAATAGTTCTATGTGATGGCGATTCTTTCCCAGTGGTGTTGAGGGCTTTGCTAAAGAATAAAAAAATGCATATGATCGAGGTTCTCCATTGGACCTTTCTAAAGAGGTTATTGTTTGGTCTTCACAACACTGTCCTCATGAGATAGACAGGGAACCTGAAGTTCCAAGTGGTTCACTGATCTTCCTGTGGCTGCAGAGTGGGAAGGAGATATTGCTTGGATGCAAGTCAGCCTGTGAGAATTCCAACCTATGCCTGGGGACCCCAGGGGTGGCTGGCAGGAAATAAAGCGGATGAAGAGACTGGGGGCCTGGGATGAAATCAGAGCCCCTGAAGGACCTTCACTATCTTCTTTTGGATGAGATGATGACTTTGAACATTTGGGTCAACTTGAAGATATGCCTGTCTCTTCCATGCCATGACAGTAAGCCATGATGTCGCACCAGGAACTGCCACCTCCGTATCCTGGCAGAACCATCTCCAACCCTGACAATGAAGCATGCCTTTCTGTTGTGTGCCTTCCAATTCTCCCCTGACGTATCTGCAGAGCAGTCTGGACCAAAACGCTTGAAACAAGTGATGGAACAAATGCACCTCCCTACTGTTCTGACTGATGTCTGCCTTTCCTTTACTATCTGGATAAAATGTTTGCAAAATCCAAGTGCTGTCACTAAAACGCTTGGTGTGTTTTCATGTTAAATGACTAGATTAGTAGCCTTTCTGGGCTAGCAACAGAAGCAAGGTGAATGTCCACCAGTCATCCACCGGGAAGGGATCCTTTGTCACCGGAAGTGAGCGTAGTCATTCTGCATCCAGTCCTGGCGCTGCTGTGCAGGGTGCAGCAGGTACAGGCAGGCAAGGAGCCATCTGCAGGTGGTTTTGAGACTACATTCCCACCTCTACGATAGACTAACATTCCTACCTCTACTAGAGGTAGAAGAAGGCAGCTCTTGTTGTGATTGTGTGAATGCATTAGGAATTCACCACGTTGTTACTGAACCTAACTTCTCACATTCAGGAAGTAGCAAGACTCTGTAAAGGAATTCTTGGTCTTTAGTTGGATCGCAGAGAGCCCAAGGCAGAGTTTGCTGTAGGCTGTACACTCACGGGGGCTGAGA
Source organism: Scalopus aquaticus (assembly GCA_004024925.1). Lineage (NCBI taxonomy): Eukaryota > Metazoa > Chordata > Mammalia > Eulipotyphla > Talpidae > Scalopus > Scalopus aquaticus. The sequence continues at coordinate 8,890 of PVIJ01012072.1, forward strand.
TTGGTCCACAAACACTCCTTGAACACCCACTTGACATCAGGAACTGTGGACGGGGCTACCGGACCTGCATGCTCTGGCCTGTACTGCTTTAACCTCCAGAATGCCTTTCCCTCCTGTCTACTCTCACTTTGCAAAAACATCTCCACCCTGTCCTCCAGAAGCTGGCCCCTTTGAACTCTCTGACTCACTTTCCGTGCAATTTTGCATCTGCATGCATTACTCTGTTGATGGATCCCTCTGCCGGATGCAGTGCATCTGTGTGCTTGGGCATTTACCCTCCTGGACCAGGGCACTGTGAGCAGAAAGAGCATGCTTCCACCAATCCTGGATCCTCAGCTTCTGGAGTGCCAACTGAGCCACATGCCACCCTGTATCAGCACAGTTTACTTTCTTGTCCTTACATAGAAGATGACAACAGAGTCTACGGAGAAAATGCTATTCATCTCCAGGTCACACCAGCGTTGTGGGCAGACCTAGGCTTAGAAACAAATGTAGCCTCTCCAAGAATGTCTACCTGATTTTAATTTCCCAAATACCACGCTATGAATTGTACACACGCCCTGGCCAAGCACTCTGCCACCCATGCACATGCGCACAGACTGCGCACTGTGCCCTTAGGGCATTGTAGGTATTCACTAGTCCCTGCAAACAACTAGTGTTGCAGGCAGAGGACTAGGCGTCTTCCAGGATTACACCCAAACTGTGACGGCATACCCAAAAGGACTAACACAGCTGTAGGTAAGCCTATGAAAGATCGTTCTTGTGAACAAAGCATAGTACTGGAGTGTATAGACAAGTGTCCTTTTTGTTAAAATTCAAAATCATAGATGGTAGTTGACTACATACTCACAGATGGGTATAAGCATCACCATAGCAAAACTGCAAAATTCGGAATACACGGAACCTTTTCAATATTTTACAATAATTTATTGAATCTGCACAATGCTAATATGAGTTTCAGTTTACAGAGGAGGAAAAGGAAGCAACGAGAGGCTAACTTCTTCAAAATCACAAGGCAGGAAAGTGGCAGAAATTGGGTTCAGCAATGAAATATGCAAATTTGACGGTCCCCTCCCACACCTGCTAGACACGATCTCTGAGCACCAGCCCTGCGCCCTGTCATGGAGCCAGCTCTGCAGGTGACTGTCACGGCCACTCGGGTCTGAGATGCTCCCTCTGAGCCATTATAGTTTCTAAAGGAACCACAAAATCCCATTAGCTGTAGAGAGCTCGAGCTTGGAACGGGGTGGAAAATATTCACTCTAACTTGGTTCCTTATTGAACTCCCCGGGTTGTCTAGACCTACCTATATTGTATTACTTTCATTTTGATTGGTTTTAAAGGTCAACAGAAATAACTGTGTAGGGGGATGACGGGCCATTTTTATGTGCCTGCCTTTTTCTCTCTACTTCTCTCTATTAAGACAATAAGAAAACAAGGTTAACCATTACGTGCTTTTTTTTTTTAGACTCCCCTTCAGAAATCTACCACTTACAAAAGATGCTAAGGAGAGAGCCGGACTTTGTGTCTGCCACGGAGAGCTTCTCCTGGAAAAACAAATGACTCCCTCACCACCTGAGGAGGGGCCCCTCCTCTCCTTAAATTGGTAGCATCCATCACCGTCGGCCCAGACGTGGTAGCTTTTCAATCCTGAGCCCTGGTGCGATAATTGGCATAATTTCCCTGAGATAATGTGGAGGTTAATGAGGTACGGGGAGCTTCAGGCCATTCACTTTCATTTTCAGCTGAGGAAGACGGGAGCAGGGACTGGTGGCTTGGGTAAAAGTGAAAAAATCAACCAAAAATAAGAATGAACAGGGTTACAGGAGAAGGTGGGCGTAGAAGAGAGACCAGAGGGAGAAGGAAGAATCACCCCAGCTTGGAGGTGATGACATCTCCAGCTGGTCCAGGGAAGCCCCCTCCCTACTCTGGGCCAGAAGGCACCATGGTGCACCCCAGAATATTCCAGTTCTGTAGCATGGTTAGCATTTCTGTGAGCTTTTAAAAATTTTAAAAAAGAAGCTCTTTAATATCCAGAAGACAACTTGTCTTCTTAGAAGACAAAAGCGCATTGGAACATTGAAGACTCTGTGAGGCTCAGCAGTAAAAGAAATGGGTCTAGGGTGGGTGAAGCTAGAGCCATCCAGGCTATCTAACCTCAGAACACCCCCTTCCTGTCCTTTTCACCTGATTCACCTTCTGGTTGATTCTAAGAGAGCCACCGCCCTGTGCTGTATCCACTGCAGTGTAGCTGGGGAATTCCAGTGCAAACAAAGGTCGAGTCTCCAGACTAGACTGCTGAAGCTCTGAGCGCATTGATTGATTCGGACAACATTGACCTGCTGTGTGGGCCACACCCCGGGGTAGATATTGGGGTTGGGAATATAGAGATGAAGGAAACATTGCATCTGCCATGAAACCCCTCATAATCTGGAAGAGAGAAAGGCAAATAAACAAGAATGATACTGAATGGGCTGTGGTGGAGGCTTCTCCCTTGAATTAAGAGACCACAGTGAAAAGCTCCAGGACAGAAAAGGAGAGCTGGGACCTCGAGAGGGGATGGCTGAGCTCTTTGGAATGGGGCAGAGGTGGGCTTCAGAGTTGAATAACCAGGTTCTGTAGTTACTAGTTTCACAATCTTAGGCACTTTATTTATCGCTCTGAACACTGGTTTCCTTATCTGTCAACGGAGCTAATAAGAATACTAGCTTAGGGTCTCCCTGGTGGTGCAAGGGAGCACTAAGAAGCACTATGAAGTTATCCACAGCCACTGCAGCACAAATTCGATCCCCTGCCAGGGAGCTTCCCACATGGCGCAGCAGACCTCTCCTATCTCCCCCACTGCTTCCCCCAGCAATGTATTTCAATAGATCCACCTGTTCTGCCCCCCACTTTGTCTCTGGTGAACTCTCTCACTACCCCACACATCTGGTCTACAGCCCAGCTCTTGTATGCATAAATAAATAAATCTTAAAAAAAAAGAATACTAGCTTATAGGATTATTGCAGGAGTAACTACACATAACTCACTTAATACGATGCTCTTAAGTGTCAGGGAGGAGATTTCTAGAGCAAAGGTGGATTCTTCAGGTAAAGAACTAACAAGGTGCAGGTGAGTGGGTGGGGCAGAGGAGCCACCAAGCATCCAGATGGAGACTAGAAAATGGGGAGAGAGAGAAAATACAGGTTTCTTTGGCCTCATTTCCTTTACTGGGAGATTAGGAGTAGAATGAACTTTCCATTCAAGCAGGCCGTAATATATTGAATTGTGTTTCCAAAGATATGTACCTGTTCTACCCCTGGTAGCTATGACAGTAACCTTAATCAGAAATGGGACTCTGCGGATGTAAGATGCGGTCGCTATGGTTAGTCCTGCATCTCATGAGCGGTGTCCTTTTAAGGACAGAAGACACATGGGGACGACAGTCACGTGCCAACACACCAGAGTCTCAAGTGCTGCATCTGAGCTGGGGAAAGCCAAGGATCACCAGCCACAGCAGAAGCTACTAGAGGCAGAGCCTTCAGAAGGAGCCAAGTCTACTGCCTTGGATCTTGATTTTGAACTTCTGGATCCCAGAACTGTAATACACTAAGTTTCTGTTGTTTGAAGCCACCAAGTTTGTGGGGCTTTGTTACGTGGGCTCAGGAAATGAATTCACAGGGTTTCTCTGTCTTAGCGCTATTGATGTTTGGGGTGGGAGGGTTCCTTGCTGGGAGTGAAGACTTCTGTGCATCGCAGGATGGCTGGTGAAACCCTGGGCTCTATCTACGGGATGCCAGAAGCATCATACTCTGTGAGTGGTGACAAACAAAACATATCTCCAAACATTACCAAATGTCCTACGAGGCAACTCTCTCCTGGTCGAGATGCACTCCATTGCGCCACTGCTGGCTTGTTCACTCATTTATTTATTCGCCTTTTCATTTATTCATTTATGCATTTGTTTATATTCTGTAACTATTTATTTAGAGCTGAGTATGGACCAGATGTCTTCTTAGGCTCTGGGAATTCAATGGAAGCAGCATCTTTATGTTCCTGAAACTCACAGTGCAGTGGGAAATGCAGATTCTAATCAAATAAACACATAGATCCTTACAAACTGAGGCAAACATCCAGAGTAAAATGACTGTTGTTCTGGGAAAACATCCAACCAGAAAAGAGCTCTGAGCTAGATGGGGGTTCAGGGAAGTCTGACTGGAGGTCTGGAAACCAAAAGCACAGATGAGTGTGCCTGGTACAGGATGAGCACTTGCAAAGGTCCTGTGGTAGAAAGTTGCGAGAGAGCAACAAGATGGCAACTGAAGAAGGCCAACAGCAGGACCCAGAAATTGGTCTGCATCCAGGATCTGATCTGGTGATAGCACACAAGGAGAGATGTCAGCACAGGGCAGACAGAGAGGACCCCTGGTGACTCCTTGTCCCCAAGGCTGTGCTGAGACAACAGGCTGTTCTTTTTTTTTTTTCCCTCAACATAAAAGGGGAGCCCTTTCTGCTAGGTGGCTGCACGCTCCCAGTTCCATCTGGGACACAGGTAGATGTGCAGTTTCTGGAAAAGACTGTCTGGGTTTTCATGGTTTAGTGAAGAGGTGTCCAGAGGCCATCATGTCAGCTCATAAAAAATGTTCAGAAATCTATATTTATGCCCTGTAGCTCTCTGGTGAAAATAGCATATTGTCCTACAAGATGGATGCAGTCGGCCCCTTGCAGGGAGTACGCGCCTCCCTGGGAGGCCCTTGGAGATGGATGTGCTGCCTCGCTGCCCGCTGAGCTGGGCTCTGGGGAGCACTCCGCACAGCGGGCACCTGGTCTGCACCCTGGTTCCTCTGTCCGCCCCCGTCTCAGCAGCCCTCATCATGGGTCTCCGTGAGCCTAAAACTCGTTTACAAGGCATCGCAGGCAAAGGCCCGAGCCACAAGCACTGGTGGTCTTCAGCCAGCTCTGCGGCTCCTACGGGCAGCTCTCGGGGAGATCCCTCTGTTCCTTGGGACGCCCTGCCAGAAACATGCGCGTCCCCTTTTCCATCCTAACACCTGGGGCCCCACCTCTGGCCTGGGCCCGCTGGGCTGTTTTGTGGGGCCTTCCAGACATCACCCCGTCCTTTCTGCTTCCCCTCCTTGCTGCTCACAAAGGCTGTGGCTTGGAACATTTCTTCTCTCCCCCATCCAGGACATGTGGTCACAGCTGCACACCTGGGGTGTCACTTTGGGGCTCAGTCTCCTGCGCCCCTCCTGGTGGAGGTCATCTTTTATATCTCTGCTCCCTTAAGACTTTATCCACCCCCTTGTTGCACCCTTACTTTTTGTTTTAAAGATTTATTTTTGCATGCAATTCGGGTGCAGGCCAGAGGTGTTGGCTGGTGAGAGGGTTCACCAAAGACAGCGGGGAGCAGAACAGGCAGATTTACTGAAATAACTGCTGAGGGGAGCAGCGGGTGTGGCAGGAGAGGTCTGCTGTGCCATGTGGGAATGTGGCAATTTCCCTGGCCAGGCATCGAACTCACACTGCAGACACTGGACAGCTCCACAGTGCTGCGCTTAACCACTTAACCTGTTGCACCACCAGGGAGGCCCCCTACTTTATTTTTTTTTAAACAACTTCTGACTACTAGCTTTTTTACCCTTCTGACCTTGCCTTACAGCTTCCCTAGAACTTGCTGCATCCGCCTGCCTAACCTTGGAGTTCTGTGGGGCCTGGGTCTGGGTGGGGTCTCTCCTCACCCCTCTCAGAGCCTCACACAGACTGGCTCACAGCGCTGCTCCCTTCTCCTCTCTCCCTCCCTCCCGCCCTCCACACACACCACCTCCTCCTCTCCAGCGCTGGCATGCTAAGCCCTGTTGCGTGGGCTAGATTCCGAGTTGGCCCCACTGACCTACCCCCACGGGGCTCAGACTTCCTGGGGAAGACAGTGACTGCCCCAGATGACACCAAACGGATAGATGAGAGCAACAGGTCACAGGTTGCATGCCGAGAAATAAAGCAGAATAGGCCTCCAATAGGGAGTGTCTGCTGAAGTTATTTTAGAAAAGGCAGGATCTGGGCCCACAGCATCTGTTTGGGGGCTTGGCCAGGCATCCAGCATGGGGTATGGAGGCCTCCCTGTTCTCAATTTCCCGGGTCTGCCTCTCTTGCTGGGAAGGCGATCGAAGACAGCCCCTCCCTCCACAGCGAGTCCAAACTCCCCAGGGCTGCTATAATAAATTATCACTATCTTGGTGACTTAAAACACACCAGAAATTTATTTTCTCACAGTTCGAGAGGCCAGAAGTCAGAAATCAAGGTGTCTGCGGGGCCAGGCTTCCTGTGAAGTCCCCAGAGAGTCTTTCCTGCCTCTTTTTTGGGGCCCCAGGTATTTCTGAGCTGGTGGCCACATCTCCCCCACGGGTCCCCATCTCCATGTGGCCCCCTCCTCTGTGTCTGTGTCTTACAAGAACAACTGCCACTGCATGAAAGACTCAGCAGGACAATCCAGATAATCTCACCTCAAAATCCTTAATTATTACATCTGCAAAATCCTTTTCCCAAATAAGGTCGTATTCATGGGTTTTGGGGTATGGACATATTTGGGGGGGTGTTACTAGTCAACACATTACATCAGGTGAAGGGAAGGACTCCCCCATTGTCAGCATCCCTTTGCCCAAAGGACGTCCAGCTGTTTACGCATGGATTTTCATTAGCACTTTGCTTTGAATGAAGCTGTTTCTGGTTTTATTGGAGCCACACTCATGGGTTTCCTCATTAAGCCCTGTCAGTTTCTCCCCATACTCTGAAGACCTGGTCAACCTTTTCCCCTCACTCTCCAAAGGTGCTTGCCCTCTGCTCACACACACAGACGCACGGAGGGGAGGGGCCTGCCCTGCCTGGGACCAGGCCCCTGACAGCCTCCCACAGAATCAAGGCTCACCCAGGACTGAGGGCAAGAGGAGAAAATGATTCCCAGCTGGAAAAACAACCAAGCCTGCTGGGCCGGCCCAGAACACAGGGGAAGGCGCTCAAGGCTCAAAGTCCATACGGCCTTTGTTTTCGTTTGTGTCTTAACTCCAAATCCTTTAGTTTCTGTTATGAAACAGACACACACACTAAACATTTAACCAGTTCAGAGAAGTAGGAAATAAGGTAGAAAGCATAAAATGAAAATTATTCTTTTCCTTTTGTCAAATTCCATTCTTGTGACTACTTTCTCCAGAAAAATATTTTCTCCAGAAAACACACATTCTCCAAAGGGCATGCACGGCTATGCACATACTGGTGTGTCGATGCTTTTCATTATGGAAAAGAACTATTCTGCCCCCAGCCCTGTTATTGCTTCTCCTCCTTTTCACCTATCTTGAAAAGCTTTGATTTGGATATATGGATAGATCTCACTTTTTTTAGATCTATTTTTTTAAAAAAAAATATTTATGCATACAACAACTGGGTTGTAGGCCACATGTATGTGTGGGGATTCACCAAAGACAGAGTGGGGAGTAGAACAGGAGGATCCACTGAAATATGCTGCTGAGAGGAGCAGCAGGTGAGACAGGAGAGGTCTGCTGCGCCATGTGGGTCAGCTCCCTGCCTGGGGATCGAACTCGTGCTGCAGTAGCTGCAGATACCTTCATAGTGCTGAGACTTAACCCTTTGCACCACCTGTGAGGCCCTCCTAGATCTAATTTTTAATAGTTACAGAAAACTCCACTCAGTGGATGTACGATAATTTATATAACACTCGTATCTGCTTCCAATGAGGTTGAGTTACATTCAAGACATACTTCTGACTCAACCTTTCCATTGCAACTGTGCATGGGACAAATTATGTACAAATTATATATATATATAATATATTATTTCTACATGTACATATGTGGCAATATATGCAATATATAACATGCATAAATTATATATATTCTTATATAAATGATCCCTGGATGATAAATTATCACTGGGTGACTATAATCCTTACTTTCATACATAAGGAGTGAATTTTTAATTTCTGACATGAAGGTGGGACACTAGGGTTCCTGGAGGTGAGGAGCAAAGTCAAGCGGAGCGGCATTCCCAGGGCTTCATTCTTTATGTGGTGTCATGCTCCCGCTGTTTCGCCTTTCCTCTGACATTCTGACATGAGCCACATGCTGCAGCCTTTCCGTTCCCAGCCTCACATCCTCTGCCACATCTTTCCTCTCAGAGTCAGTTCTGTTCCTAAGAATGGGGGGTGGGAGGGGTGGAGGAGGGCCCGGGGGGGAGGGCGGCTGGGGGACATGCACAGGTGCTGGTGCCTGAGCAAGGGCAGGGGGAGGGAGCACCGTCAGGGGGGTTGGCTCCTGATGGGCTGTGACGCCCCGACCTGTGTAGTCTTCTCCTCTGGCCATCGGACTCAGAAGAAAAATAAACTTGACCCTGTTTTAGCTCGTCACAATTCCTGAGAGGACCTAAGAGCTGTGTGGCCCAAGTCACTTAGCTGGTGGCCCTGGCTACACCTCTCTGCTCCTTGGAACGATACCCGGACAACATATGACAGCTGATGCCAGCTTGTGGTGAAATCTCACAGGACTTGGTAGCACTTACGGTGTCGGTATGCTAGAACACTAGCATGGAACCTGCCTTCTGCCCTATGAGGCTCTGGGAAAGCTTGAGCCCCTTGAGTTTGCTTCTTCAACTGCCAAATATAGCTGGTACTAAGGTCCTGTTCTCGGCCAGTAAATGGGAATGAAAAAGCAGCTTTGCGGCAGAGATTCTCAAACTCTGTTGCACACACAAGTTACCTGGGAGACTTAACAAACCCTGATGCTCAGACCAAACCCCAGACCCATTTCATCAGGCTGCCTGGGTATTTATGAAACAAACGATAGCCCAGGAATCGATTGGATCGCCACGTCTGAACACAAGAGACGGACTGCAGCCTGCCCCATGCAGTCACCGCTCAACACACGCTAATAACTGCGCACACGTCCAGAAACCCAGAGAAATTCTAATTCCAAACACTTTGCAAGAAACCTCTGGTACATTAAGGAAACCAGTGAAGGAGGGGCCAAGACTGCCATCTCTGAGAGCAAGGGTGGTATGAGGTCAGGGTCTGACTGGAAACTTCTGGAAAGTGAGGCAATGCATTGCTGAAATTCCTACCCCTCCTTGTTATCACAGTCCCTTTATCAGCTCTGCTCTGAACTAATCTCCACCTCAGGAGAGGATGCTGAGGGAGAGCCCCACAGAGAGCCTGCTGAGCATAGGCAGGGCACCTGGGTATCGTCCTCAGGCAATCCCCGCACCCCAGAAGACTCCAGGACCCTTAAATCTACATTTAGTTTCACTTCCAAAAGGTTAACTCTAGCTGGTTGCTTGCTATTGAAAATAAAGCTGTGTGTTAAGAAACCAAGAGTATTCACGAGCATACAAAAGCCTGCAAGGATTCACAACCATCACCCTATTTAGGGAAATCCCCTAACCCCTGAGCAACATCCTGGGGGTTTCTCAAGTTGCGACCCTCTTGGGTACAACTGCTCTGGCTGGGCCTAGGAATTTGGGGGTAAACATGCCCCCACACCAACACCTATACTCACAAATGTGGAAATCCCTTTTCTAAGCCTTTCCCAGAGTTAGATACCTGTGGGTTATCTGGGTGCAAGCAGCAAGGACCAGAAAAGGAAGCTGAGCTGTGGTCCGTGTGATGGGGGCCCCTTCTCCAATGTGTCCAGGAGGCCCACGTCTCTGCCCCGCAAAACCTAGAAGCCCCCTCTGCAGGAACAGCAGGGTCCTACCTGCACCAGGGCATACAGGGACGCGAGCTTGCCGCGCAGGGACTCGCCACGGCGCTGCCATCGAAGAGCAGAGAAGCTCCAGGCTAAGATCTCACACCCACCTGTCATGAATTACCTGCAATGGATTCAATCTGTGCAAGAGACGTGGCTAAAGGCGCAGGGCCCCGTTTTTCTGCGGGAGTTCTTTTTCCCAAAGTGTGGTTTAGAACTTTCGATGCCTGGGACATTCCTGGAGGGGAGGGGGCAGAAATTCTACTGTTAGAAGAGCATGGCGATGATAAGATACCATTTTTTTCTTTCATGCAGTCATAGTGCATACGAACCTCTTAGTGATGCTGAGAAACTCTGCAATTAAAAAACACACTTAACTTGTTTATGCCAAGATTTTCCAAGACAATTTGACTAAGCCATGCCCTGTCTCTTTCTCTCACTCTACTCCCTGCGTCCCCTGCAATCTAATTTATTAGCAGGTAACAGAAACAGCGCTGCTCCTCTGAGGAAGCACTGCAAAACCTTCTGACACTCACCTGGAACAGGACTCAGTTCTGCATTCAGTGCATCAGTGAATCACCCCGTTCACACTGACGCCCCTCTCAACACACAAACACACACACCCGCTGACGCCCCTTTCAACACACACACACCCGCTTCCGGGGGCAGCGTTTTCCACTCGGCATAGCCTCTACTTCCGGGAAAGCCTCCCTTGCCCAGAGAGGCTTCCCCGTGGCGTCCGGCAAGTGCTTTCACATGCACATGATTAGTCAGCGGGAGAAGCAGAGTGAGCCCCACGTGTTTCTCTGGCTCGGCCCAGTGAGTGTTAATGGGATTAACGTGGTGCTTGTGAGTGATGGTGAGAAAAGTTGGTGCTTCACGGATATTATCCTGCAGCCTAGGAAATTGAGAATATTTGATTTAGGGCACTGCGGGCTGGGTGCCAGCTGTTTTTTGATGTCATTAGGAATTAATTGGTTCATTTTCAAAGATGGGGACAGATTCCAGGACGCTCAGTGGTCTCTGTGGCATCAGGAAAACCAGGCAGGCCTAGAATGTGCGATGCCAGGTGCTTCTCAAAGTTCTCCCACCTGGACTCTTTAAAAAGATCTTCCACCTACTGAAGAGGGCCTGGAGGCCCAGACAGGAGAAGGGACGGCTGTGGTCACAGTGTCTTCAGTGGACTCGCACCTCCAGTCTCAGGACTGGATCCGGGGGTAATTAGGTGCTGCGCAATCCCGGCCCCTGCACCACTCCTGCCAGGGGGCACGGACGCCTGGCTGGGGGGCATCTATGTCTGAGGAAACTATGTCTTACAAAAATAAAACAGTAACGGTGATATGTGTCTGTGCATGTATGCACCTGCTTATTCCTGCAGTCATTCAACAAATATTTGCAAATATTGAGCAAATATGAGCCAGAGGCTGGGGACAGAGAGGGAACCAGGCAGGCGTCCCTCTTGTCACAAAGGAGAAACATGATGGGGTAATGATAAAAACAGCAGGCCACTGCATAAGAAGTGAGACAGGGTCTCCCTGGTGGTGCGACGAGTTAAGTCTCAGCACTATGAAGCCATCCGCAGCCACTGCAGCTTCCCACATGGCGCAGCAGACCTCTCCTGCCACACCCGCTGCTCCCCTCAGCAGTGTATTTCAGTCAATCTGCCTGTTCTGCTCCCCACTCTATCTCTGGTCAATCTTCTCAGCCCCCCATACCTCTGGCCTACACCCCAGCTTGTGTGCATAAATAAATAAATCTTAAAAAAAAAAGTGAGACAGCGCCACCTTCCACTATCAGCCCCGCTTTGGTATTTTGTCTGAGTGACTCTGCCTAATCACCCTTAGCACTTCACTTTTCTCAACTAAAAAATGAATATCCATTTCAGGGTTGTTGTGAAGATCAGAGCTAAGATAAGCAAAGCTCCCCAAATGTAGCAGGTGCTCAGTGGATGGTGCTTACTTATTACTCTTATTTCAACTGGCATTTAGTGCTGGTTGGAGGAGCCACAAACTGGGAGACCTATGGGGGAGAACTTTTGAGCAACCTCCCATTTAAAAGCAGAGAAATTTCTTTTCAAAATGAGAAAGGATCAGGCATGAGAAAGGCCGTGTTTAGAAAGCACTACCCCTATGGGTGTGTGTGTGGGGGGGGGGTGGGACATGTTTGTGAGTCGCGTGCCCTTGTCACGTTTTATCAAAGGGAGAGCGGCAAGGAGCACCTACAGATCTACAGATGACTCAAGCTCACAAAGGGCAAAACGTGGTGTAGAATTAAACAGGAAAACCCTCCAGTCGCTGTTTGTCACATGCTACGCATTCTATCCACCTGAACTGATGTAGGTGAAAGATTCCATAAAGAGACGAGAAAAATAAAAAGCATCTTCTAAGAAAAGGATCGAAACTAATTTGCAACTTCCTCTGAACACCGCCAGCAGGATTTTAACAAAAGTGGATGTCTATCGGGCGAGAATGGCGGTGTGGTTTTCCCTCCCGCTCACTCACATTCACCAGGCACTTCCTCTGCCCACGCAGGCAGTTCCCAATATTCTCCATGTGGATATTCTCATCTGCCCCTCCTTATGCCTGCGCAACCATCCACTGCTAATGTGCCCCTTGCCCAACTCAGGAATGCTGAGGCGTAGGGAGGGTGACTGCTTTGCTCAGTTGTGGTTTTTACCCGCCTGCCCAGCAGTCTGGTTGCCAAGTTTGGGCTCACAACTCCGGGTCCCAAAGCCACAGGGGACACCAGCAAATGTCTAAACCTACCAAGGAGGCAGAGATGAGCATGGGGGCAAAGGAAGCCCAAGGCTCCTGAGCCTGTCTTTCATTCTGGCAGTCCCCCAGCAGCTGTGGGACCCCCAGGGAATCTCAGGTTCTCCCAGCTGCAGACAGAAAGTGGGGCCATGTGTGAAATCGCCTGGTCCCCCACCAGATCACACCCTGCAATGTCTCCCTTCCGTCCTCTCTTCCTCTTCAGCCAGAGTGCCCTATTCTTAAGCATGAGGGCTGGGTTTGACTTTCTTTGGCTGGAGAGCAGTGTCTGAAAGAAGTCAACAATCCGAGACACGGGAGACAGCCAGGCAGAAGAAGACAAACAAAACTGACACTGAGCAAAAATGCAAAGGTATTCAAAAAGTGAGCTCTAATTTTCACTCCCTTGCCTGAAGCCTGCCAGACACAGGGCTTTGAGAGAAGAGAGGGGGAAAAAAAATCTGATTTGTACTGAAAGGGGCCAAAAATAACCTTGCTTTCTCCTGCAGAAGAAAACAGAAAATTCCGTGGTTTCCTCCCATTTGGATGTCCTTTTTTCCTTGGCTGTGGTGGCAGGGTGAACCTCAGAGCTCAGCCCTGGAAGGAGACTACAGGCAGAAACACTGCAGCAAGACAAAGGGGGGCAGTGGGGACCTGGCTGAGAAGGGGTCAAGTGTGATTTATAGACCGGAGTTTTTAGCTGGGGGAGGGCATGGCTCCAGGACAAGGCAGTCCATGCTAAAGAGGTCTTCATTTGCATATGTTAATTTCAAGCTATATCGAAAGCCTATTTTTTAGCTTTCCAATAAAAATCATTAATGTTCTCACTTCCCCTCCCCACTGTTTTTGCACTGATCCTGGCCTTATTTGGGGGGCAAAGCTTCCATCTTCCCCGCATTCTCTAAAATACTACTCTGATGTCCCTCCTTCAAAAGCTTCTGGTGAAGCCCCATCAACCACAGAAAACTGGTAGAGATCCCAAGCACTACTTCAGCTCAGCCTCCCTCTACCCTCTGCCAGCACTGAGCACCCACATTTCCCGAGGTCTCCTCTTCTTTAGGTCAAGACAACACCCTCCTCCCTGCGTCCTGCCTCGTGCCCACCCTTGAAGCCAAAGCTCCCAGTTCTCCTCCCCTAGGGCTTCCTCAACCGGGTGGTGCCTTTTCTCTGAAGGGAGAATTCTCTTCACCAAATTTCTTTTACTCATTTGTCACACAAGCCCTGAAAACTAAGCACAATTTCCCCCAGTTTACCGATGAAGAACCCGGCCGGGACCCAGAGAGGAGGGGTTGACATTGCCAAGGTCACATTGAGAATAAGTGATGGACGTGATGCACCCCCATTTCTGGCTGGGGCCCGTTGTGATTGGCAGCTGCCAAAACCACACGTGGGCTTCCTTCCTGTTGTTCCCGAAACCTCTAAATTGCATGTCATTTCTTCTGAAATAATTAAGCAGCCATTCCAGGTGTTGCTGCTGCTGCTGAAGAGGGTGGATGTTGCCCTGGACGTTTTTGGCCTCGAAATTTCTCCACAATGCAGAGATGCTATTTTTAGCCCAGAAATCACGCAGGATGTGATTATTCCTTCTAAAAATTTTTTCTTTCAAATGTATATACTGTTGCCATCCCTGGAGGAAAAGCCTGACCAGGCCAAAGAATGTAAATGCAGATGCAGTCAAGTCATGGCGGAGAGGGCCTTGGGATAAGAAGGGACGAACCTCTGCAGAGATGCTTTGAGAGATAAACACTCTGTAGACTGACTTCAACAGAGACCTAAACGAAACCTTGCAGACACAAGGGGAGTGCTCCAGATCTAAGGCTCCCAGGAGCCCCAACAGGGTAAACTGCAGCCTGAGCTCAGAGAGGGCGGGCTGCTGCTCAGCTGGTCCCTTGGGAACTTCTGTAACAGGGTGCTCCCCAGGGGAAGCAGTTCCTGGTTCCCTGCCCCTCCCTAAGGAAGGGTGGAGCTGTGCAGGGAGAAGAAGATAGGGAGGACTGGAGAGGCACATGAAGCAGAGAGACAAGTGAAGAAGCTGAGCTTGCTTCTTGGCCTTGGACTTGAACCAGGAACTTGAGGGACATGGAAGGAGACAATGAAACAGACATGGATGAGAGACCCGTGAGAGGTCAACAGCGGCAGCCTTCACCTTGATTTTGCTCTTTCCCTTCCAGACTTGTCCGGCCCTTTCTGCCCCTTTCCTATGGGCCCCCACCAGAAGGTGCCTTATGCTTGTGACAAGCTTTTGGGTCTCAGTGGCCCCACTTTGGGCCAACACTGTTTGGCTGGGCATTTACCCATGAGGCGATGGGCGACTTTAGGTATTTAAGTCAGAAATTATATTCTTTTCCTTCTCTGTATTGCACACTCCTTCCTATTGATGGTCTAATGCACTAGAGTATGTTTTGGCTTGATGTGGCAGATGGCAGAATCCATTTAGAGCAGGCAGGTTTGGGGCACTTCTCTCCTTGCCCTGTAACAGAAGTGCAAATTCTTCGGTCCCACCCTGAGCCCGCCTGTGTGTCCTAACAGTCCCCCAGGTGACTTCCATGCATGTTAGAGAAGCGTGTTGTAGAGAAGTGACACAGTCTCGTCCTCACAAGGCTCATGTCGCCACGGACGAACTGCCTGTTTCAGCTCCTCTGGCCACTGCAGCGCCGGCAGCCTAGATGTGCACTGCCCCCAGAAAAGCCATGCCACAGACCTTCCTGTCCATCTTCACAGACCACGAGTGCCTTGTATGAGCAGGCATCATGTTAGCCTCCAGAGAAGCTGGCAGAAATGAGAAAGGCAAAAGCACCTGTCTTTGTAGAATTAGGAACCTGACCATAAGAACAGATGTTAAAAATAATTGACTAGCGGGGCCTCCCTAGTGGTGTAAAGGGTTAAGTCTTAGCCTATGAAGCTATCCAGAGCCACTGCAGCAAAAGTTCGATTCCTGGCCAGGGAGCTTCCCACATGGTGCAGCAGACCTCTCCTGTCTCGCCTGCTGCTCCTCTCAGCAGTGTATTTCAGTAGATTCGCCTGTTCTGGTCCCCACTCCATCTCTGGTGAATCCTCTCACCCCCCCACATCTCTGGCCTGCATCCCAGCTCCCGTATGCATAAATAAAAAAATATTTAAAAAATAATTGATCAGTGCTATGCGAGGTTATGGTCCTGAAGGAGGAGAGGAAGTGATGTGAGTACATAGTGAAGCAGCCAACCTGACTCAGTTTACCATGATAAAGTAGACCATTACAGAGAGGATAGGGATAGGGAAGGAGAAGGGAAGGAGGGAAGGCAGAATGAAGGAAGGTGGAAAGGTGAAAAAACATCTGCTATTTTTCTTAACTTTGCTCCCTATATAACTGCATCTGTATCTTTTATTCTCATCTTCGCATGGAGATTTGGAACAAAGCCACTGGTGATTTGGTCTTCCCACCCAGTAGACTCTGATGGAAAAGTCATCCTTCTCCTGTCGCCCAGCAATTCTTCCCAGAACCCTACTGGACTTCTTAGGATTCGTAAAAAGCATTTGTAACTTCCTTCCAACCTCACTGAGTTGTCAGCATCTCGCCCTGGGCTTCCAGGAGTCTGCACCCCTCTGAGTCCCAGAAAGTGGGTCTAAATTCGTTGTCTATACAGATTGCATATGAGAATTCTCTGGAGAGCTTTTTAAATATACCCCCACTGGGATGATCCATTCAGGGTTCCCTTCTGGCCAGTGCGCTATGCTGGCAGAGGCACTGAAAGGCTTTCTGATACTTTGTCAGAGACCCACAGCGAGAGGAAAAGCCCCTTTCTGCCTCAAGACAGTGCTGTATGTTTCCAGAGCCAGGGATGACTGCGGAAAATCCAGCCCCACTGGGGTGGGTAGAGCAGAGAGGTGGAAAGAGCTTAGTCCTTGAGGGTGAACTCCGAGTCAATCAACTCTGAACCCCCTAATTCTCTATTCACTAACTGTGTGACTAGGCATACCCGTTAAGTCTCTTTTAGTTTATCTGTAAACTGAGAATTAAAAACACCCATTTCACAATGTTGCCATTATTAAAATAACCATTATTTTAATAATAAAACTACTGTTAATATTAACCAAATGCCACTGGGATGAGCTGCGTCTCCTGGGAAGGGCAGGGCTTAGTTATCATCTCTCCCAATCACACTTTGCTTTTCTTGATGTACTTTGACATAATCTTAAGAATTTGAGGATTTGTGCTTTGTAGTTTTTTTTAAACTTTTAAAAAAAAGATTTTATTTATTTTTGCACAGGAGAACTGGGGTGCAGGCCAGAGGTGGGGGAGTGAGCGAGGGGATCCACCAGAGACAGAGTGGGGAGCAGAACAGGCAGATCTAGGGAAATACATTGCTGAGGGGAGCAGCGGGCGAGGCAGGAGAGGTCTGCTGTGCCATGTGGGTCAGCTCCCTGGCTGCGGATCAAACTCAGGCCTTAGAATTGGAAGTGCTGAGACTTAACCCCTAGGCCACCAGGGAGGCCCTGTCCTTTAAAGTTTTGACATTTATCATGATAATATAATTATGCATATGTTTTTTCTAATGGATCTTGCCATGGACTTGTTTCTGGTTAGAGTTAAATTATCTTCACCCTGAGATCGGTCATTGGTCCAGGGCTCTTCTGCTTCTGCTGTCTCTGCAAATTTGTGGGCAGCACAGGACAGGGGATGACAGGCCAGCAGTTCTGGACTCCACGGGCACTGTGCTGATGCTGTCGCCAAGAGGCTGCCCTTCTGACCTCTTCCGACGCCATTTTAATTTGACACAGGGTGCTCATTCATACAAAGTGGGAGCAGCTGCCAACACCACCCCAGAAGATGGTCTCCGGACAACCTCACATCAGGGGTGTCTTCAGCTCCCACCGGGCCCCTGAATGTGGTGGGCTCAGCCAAGGAGGGTTGTGGGGGTCCCCTTCCCCATGTGCTCTGGAGGAGCTCAGGGCAGCACCCTTTCAGCAAGGCCAGGGTGGTGAGTGTGAAAAGAGGTGCTGGAGAGAAAACTCGCCGGGCTCAACTTTGCCATTTTATGTTCGGTGGCCTTTAGTCAGCCATGTCCCCTCCTGGGTCATCAGAATCTGCACTTTCTTAACGAGGCTGTTGGATTTTCTGGCTTCAAGACGTGTAACTTCCAGAGCCATCTTTTTCTCCCAAAGGCATGTATTCATTTATTTCCACAGAGGTTTTTTTTTTTCCTCAGGGTGAATAAAATAGTTCTTCTCAAATGTGTTGCATGCTTTTATAATATTCAATTGTCTTCATGTCTGAATAAAAGGACCCCAAATTTTCTACTGTAAAGTTTGCATCAATCTTTTATTTCTACCAGAGAGCTCAAGGTTAGGATGTTCTCTTGTCCTCGAAAGAAAACAAGGCCAGTTGAAGCGGATAATATGAATCGTGCCCAACTTCCCTGTGGAGGAGAGGGGGTGGGGGGCTGGGGATGCTGGGGACTTTCTGTGTTGT
The DNA here is from genome assembly GCA_004024925.1 of Scalopus aquaticus. Taxonomy (NCBI): domain Eukaryota; kingdom Metazoa; phylum Chordata; class Mammalia; order Eulipotyphla; family Talpidae; genus Scalopus; species Scalopus aquaticus. Next base: position 26,814 of record PVIJ01012072.1, read on the forward strand.
TCATAAGTCATTATTATAGAGATTTATAAAGGGCCTTTTCATAAGCACTTCACAAAGCAGATTGGAACAGAAACATCTTATGATTTAGTTAGACCAACCAAATTGCAGGCAGAGAGGAAAAATCCAGTTGGGTTTAAGAAACTCACTGTCAACAGTAACGTTACTCTTGGCATCGCCAAGACATGGTCCCCAGTGAGGCTACATTGCCTCCATTCTGGATACCAGGAGCAGTGGCATGAAATAGCCCAGTGGCTAAGTCTCTCTGAACTCTCTTTCTACTAATGCATCTTTTAGGGTTCTTTAAGTTGCTCCATGGCTCAACCAAATACAAGTTGATACTTCTCAACTTCTGGCACCCATTCACTTTGCAAACTTTATGAGCATGTCTCACACCCCTCAGTTTTGTCTTTCATTATTGTTCTCTCCAGGTTATATGTCTTCCAGAAATTGCCTCTTAACCATATCCTCTCATAGCTGGGGACTCTTCTATGTGCCCACAGTAGGCTGAACTTACTTGCTGGACGCTTCTGGAGTCACCTGTTGTCTTGCCTGAATCCCTTGTTAGATGAGCGTGCCAAGAGGAGAACAGCTTTGTCTCCCTTGCTCATCACAGCACCCAGAGCAATGCCTGGCATGCTTTGGGAAGCGCAATAAACATTTCTGGAGTGGACAGATCTCTGCGCTCATGTTCATTTTCATTGGCGCACCATTCTGGAATGGCTGGCTTTTCTCCTTCACATGTGTATTTAACTCAAGTTCATATTTTCCATGAGACACCTCATACCTTGAATACTAGCCTCAGGCTGAAACCAAATGTGAGTCTTTCATAACTTCTTGAACACTGACACCCTTTATTGATTAGTTTTGTGAATTCTACCCAACCCAACCCCATCTCCCTTTGCCCTTCTCAGTAGCTGGCAGCCAACACCCATGATGCCCTAGACTCAGAGTCTCCTGCCATCTACAGAAAATAAATCAAAGTAACATTCAAGTGAGGCCTCCCAAGCCTTCGACTTACACAGAATTTGGTCATGTGCTGTGACTATAGACAAAGACCAAAGGACTCTCTAGATTTTGACATTCATCACTCTCTAGACTGCTATAAAAAATTTCCTCTTAAATTCAGATTGCGGTGTGGTGACTACATCCATTCCCAATGAAAAAAATTAAATATGGTCCAACTGGTTATAAATTTTGCACTCATTTCCTCCGTATTTACGAACATTCATAAAAAATTGAGAAGTCTCATGAGCTATATGGATGGGTCACTGTATAATTGCCTATGAAGAGAGAAAAAAGTATTGAGGATACAGAAGTGAAAGAATAATATATAATTCATAATATGGAGATGAAAGGTGGGTGAATATGAAGTGGCTCTTCTCTTGAAAATGTTTAATCATTTTTTAATATCAACACACCTTATTATAAAGACAACATGGCTTATCCAAATACAATCAGTAAAGTACTAAGGTCTTTAATCAAAAGATTATGGAATTCTCAAATAGACCCTAGGATAGAGCATTTTATGAATATTAGTTAAATACAGTTTCTTAATAGTTGAGCCATTATGTAATTAAATAATATTTATATAATGACAATTGCATACTCCGTAAGTGAAAGTTAGATTTAATGAGACATTTATTGGCACAAATGATTAATAATAAAACTCTCCCTGCTGAAGGCAATTTATACACACGCGATATGGCCAGAAAGAAAAGCTCCTTTTAATGCTTACCTTCTGTGCCACACTGCCTCCTCCTACCCAGTTCAAATCAATTCCTTATTAAAAAACATCAGCTCAAGTCTTAAGGGCAATAATCGTTAGGAGTGAGACAATGGACAAAGGCACCTTTTAAAACATGTTGAGGTTACAGCAGATTTGTGCCAAGACTTAAATTTTATTTTGCTAGTAAATGGGTCCTTTTCCCCAATAATTTAAGAAAAAGTCTCAGAGACCAAAATAAGTACGGTTCTGATCTTGGGGGGAGATGCACATTTGAAAAGTAGCTGGTCAAGTGACCATGCAGTCATCCTCTCAAATGCGACAAGTGCGGGGCTGTGGGGCAGATTCCAAGCACTGGTCGAGTGTCCATACTGTGCGAGGCACTTTGGTCCACAAGGTCAGGGTGGAGAAGACATAGTTTTACTGGGACTTACAACTTCAGGAGCATCGTCCAATGACCCCCATCCCGTCCTCCTTGCAAGTGGTGAGGAAGGGCGTGTTACCCAGGATGGGCCGTGGGGTCTTCTAGGATATCTAAATGATCACATGGAACTCTCAAAATGCCCTCCTTTACATTATAAATCACAAACCTACTTTTGAGATCTGGATTTCTACCTGTGCTTCCCCCAGGGAAGTCACCAAATGCTTTATGGCCTCAGTTTCTCCTCAGCAAAATGGACATTGAGGTTCTACCTCCCATACTGCCGAGGAACAGAGCGCTGGTGACCATAAACAAAGCTCCCATTGCTCTTTCCCCAGACTCCCCAAATGGAGAATACACCAAAAGATAGAGTGTTCTCTGAGTCATTTCCTTCCCACCACAGTACTTTGAGCCATGAAGATAACCTGTTAATATTGAGGGAATGAATGGGAATATTTGGTGAACTCTGCCTATGCATAGAGTTCTTTTTTAAAAAAAAATATTTATTTATGCATACAAGCTGGAGTGTAAGCCAGAGATGTGGGAGGTGAGAGGATTCACCAGAGACAGAGTGGGGAGCAGAATAGGCAGATCGACTAAAGCACACTGCTGAGGGGAGCAGTGGGTGAGGCAGGCAGGAGAGGTCTGCTGCACCATGTGGGAAACTCCCTGGCTGGGTATCGAACTCATGCTGCAGTAGCTGTGGATAGCTTCATAGTGCTGAGACTTAACTCCTTGAGCTACCAGGGAGGCCCTGCCTAGAGTTTCCTTCAATTATTTTTATTGTTCATAGCTAGATGGAAAGAAGAGATGTCACCATACTTGGGGACAATGCACATATGTCAGTAGACAGTGTATTAGAAAATCCAGCTGTTGTGACTTTAGTCCCTTGAAGACAATGGCAACATCGCTAGGAACCTGTCACTGTCCATATTACCTCTTCTGAAATGGGCCCATTTTGAGCAGCAGCTTCCTTAAGTTTGTAGGGGCCCTAATTGCTATTTTGTACTGGGAAACAGACTTCTCAGGAAAAGCCAGTCTGGACTGATGCTGAAGTATATTTGATTTCTTCAAGATTCCCAAAGGTGAAAAGATAATTTGGACACATATTCTGCAATAATATCAACTCACATCCTAATGTCAACACAACTGTCTGCCAAATTCCAGGTCACTGGGTCTAACAGACCCAAATCTTTATTGTCAGTTGAAAAGCAGAAAAGATGATCTTATCAAGAAAGAGAGGACAGACTGTTTTCTGTTAACCAGAATGAATTTTATCGGCAATGACCATCACATGATCCTTTCCTTCCAAAATAATACACTGACATGTACTGGACAGAACTCTAGGTCTTCACAAAGCCCTCTTACCCAAAACACAATTAGGGCCTCCCTGGTGGCGCAATGGCTTAAGACACAGCACTACGAAGCTATCAAGAGCTACTGCAGCACGAGTTCGATCCCCAGCCAGGGAGCTTCCCACATGGCGCAGCAGACCTCTCCTGCCTTGCCCGCTGCTCTCCTCAGCAGTGTATTTTAGTCGATCTGCCTGTTCTGCTCCCCACTCTGTCTCTGGCGAATCCTCTCACCAGCCCCACACCTCTGGCCTAAACCCCAGCTTGTATGCATAAATAAATAAGTCTTTAAAAAAAACACAGCTGAGCCATGTTTCCGTGGCCCCTTGCATTTTAGGTTCTCGGAGTCTGTCTGTCTCAGTGGAGTCTGGAGCTGAGTTATGACCAGAGCAATGTGAGCCGGCAGGGCAAACCTCTCAGACTCGACCAACACATCCTCCCTGCTACCTGAGACACACTTGCCCAGTGTGCCAGAAGAGTGCAGAACAGCTATGGACGATTGATTCTGAGACCCCAGGGGAAGGCAGAGCTGCCAGACTGAGGGGTCACGGCCCCTAAATCACAGAGAAAGACCAATGAAACCTTCAGAATGCTTACAGAAACAGATCCAAAATTCTATGTAGAAATGTAAAGAGGAATTGGCTCACGCAGTTAGGGAGGCTGAAAAGTCCCAAGATCTGGACCTCCCTGGTGGTGCAAGGGTTAAGACTCAGTTCTATCAAGCTGTCACCAGCCACTGCAGCCTGAGTTCTATCCAGGCTCCCCAGCCAGGGAGCTTCCCACATGGCACAGCAGACCTCTCCTGTCCTGCCCGCTGCTCCCCTCAGCAGTGTATTTCTGATCTGCCTGTTCTGCTCCCCACTCTGTCTCTGGTGAATCCTCTCACCACACCTCTGGCATAGAACCCAGTTCTTGTATGCATCAATAAATAAAATAAATATTTTAAAAAGGAAAAATGAGTAAAGTCCCAAGATCCACTGTCTGCAAGCTGGAGACCCAGCAAAGATGGAGACGCAGTTCAGTCCAAGTCAGAGACCTGAGACATAAGCATTGGTCTGAGTCC